>JAGTYA010000265.1:0-33512 GCA_024291935.2 Okapia johnstoni | reverse complement strand
ATAGTTTCTTGTAAAGAGTGCCTGTGTGCAGGGCCCAGATCCAGTTGGGGGGAGAGGTATCCCTCATTTTTGTGATCATTCAGAAAAGGAATCTTGGACCCTGTGATATTATAAGAATGGTAGTTCTTATAGAATACGGTTTTTCAAATTGATGGGCTTCTCTTTTTAAAAAAAACTTTTTTTTTTTAATTTATATAATTTTGAAGTTTACTTTCCTTTTATTTGCTATTACAAATTTTGGGGTATTTTTCCCCAGGTGGTACAACACATCCTTGAACCTATCTTATACCCACCTTATTTGTGCCTCTCACCCCCCCACACCCCCTTTGACATCCCCCCCTTCTCTCCCCCAATGGTAGCCCTAGTTTGTTCTCTTGCCCGTGTCTGTTTTTTTTTGTTATATTTTTAAAGTTGGCTGTTTTTTTTAGACCCCACATATGTTTTTTGGATTTTATATAGTATTTGTCTTTCTCTGTCGATTCCCATTATGTTATGTTATTTTGATATTTAAAGTTCTGTTGGAATGAAGAGTTTTGAATTATCCCAAGTTTTATATTACATGTTATCACTCACATTATCACTTTCACATCAATTATCATATCACATTATTTGTTATTAGAAATATGGGGTCGTGCAAGGCAATAAATAAATTTTGGAGAAAATTTGCATTAATGAAGAAGGAATCATGTATTTTACTTTCTAGAAATTGTATTTATTGGCCACACTTTTTTAGCATCTGTATTGCGACAGAAAACAACCCTTTTAAAAGGTTTTTTTCCCGGGATTCCCGCAAAGCCTTGTCTATAGATTGGGCCTCAAATTTCCCCTTGTTCTGGCTGTAAAGGAAGAAGGTAAACAGGTGATTTAGGGTTTGACAGGTGTGAATACACTTCAAATTTGAATATAAAGACAGTCTGCAAAAGGAAGCCAAAGGGTGTGGCTGTGATTCATTTAGTTCAGTGCTCAGTCGTGTCGGCTCTGTGACCCCTAAACCCGCAAAAAGCCAGGCCTCCCTGCCCATCATCAACTCCCGGATCCATAAAACCCAGCCATGAGTGTTGATGCCATCCCCCATCTATCCTGTTGCCCCCTTCTTCCTGCCCTCAGTCTTTCCCACATCGGGGTTCTTTTCATGAGAGCTTTTCGATCAGGTGGCCAAAATATTGGGTTTCAGTTCAAATAGTCCTTCAGTGAAAAAACCCAGGACTGTTTCCCCTTTAGGATGGCGGTTGGATCCCCTTTGCAGTCCAAGGGGACTCTAAAGAGTCTTCTCCAAACACCAAATTCAAAAGCATCAATTCTTTGGAGCTCAGCTTTCTTTATGTCCAACTTCACATCCATACATCCCCACGGGAAGAACCATGCCTTGACAGACGCCTTTTTTGGCAAAGTAATGTCTCTGCTTTTTAATATGCATCTAGGTTGGTCATAACCTTTCCTTCCCCTAAAACCTTAGTCCCTTTTGGAAACATAGCATGATTGGAACTTTTGTTAGGTAAAAAAATCCATATTCTCGAAAAATGCTCATATTCCCCCCCCCCCCATGCTTCGTTTCTCCAAATTCCCGGAAGACGCAAAGAGGGGAAAAAGACTTTATAATATTATCTAATGGAACTGCAAGACTGTGCTTTTAAGGGGGCTTTCCTTTTGATCGTTTTCTCATCAGGTTTCCTCCCGGGAAGGACCCGAATAAGAGGAAAGTCCAACCCGCATGTGTCTAGAAGGCTGCAGGGTCTTACCTGTTCCAATAAATCAGGGGATTGTTGTTGCTACTTTTATCCTGTCTGTGGTGCGAGTTATCAAACTGAGGGGAAAATGAGGAAGTACATTTTTACCGAATAAATGAAAACCCTTGGGGTATACAGGTCAGTGGTAAAAAAATCCCAAAATGAGTGACTGGCACTCACACACAAGTGGTAACTGATGAGTGGACCCCAAAATCATAGTTAAGTCTTTTCAGAAAAGTTTAGGGGCTTCCCCGGTGGCTTGCTGGTAAAGAAAAAAGCCTGCAATGTGGGGACCCTGGGTTTGATCTCTGATTGGCGATCCCTGGAGAAGGGAAAGGCTCCCCAGGGGGTTTCCCCAAAAGGGGTTCAGACTCGACTGAGAAAACTTTCATTTTCCCAAAAGAATTATAAAAAATTAACATTTATAATAAAGGGCCCCCAAAAGGGGAGTTTTTAAAAAGGGCATTTTCGTGTTTCATTTTCCCCTCAACAGGGTACCCCCTTTTCCCGAAAGCCCTGAAACAACCCATTAAAAAATGTGCCCTATAGGGGACTCCCTTTTGGTTCGGGGTAAGACTCTGATTTCCCAATGGGGGGCCCCCCCGGGGTTCGATCCCTGGTCAGAAAAACTAGTTTCTTTTATGCTACAACTAAGACCGGGGGCAGCCAAATAAAAAAAAAAAATTTTTTTCTTGACTTTTTGACTTGAAATTTTTCATTTGGAGTTTCCCTCTCTAAAAAAACAATCTGACAACTTTTTTAATTTCCAAAAAGTGGTTTTTTCCAAAAACTTACTTGTGGGTTTGTTCGGGTTTTTGCTGTTCAAAAAAGGGCTTTGGGTGCTTGGTTTTTAAACATTAAAAAACTTGATTAAAATTTTGGTTTCCCCGGGATAGTTCAGTTTTTTTAAAAAAATTCCGCCTGTAATGCAAAAGACCCTAGTTATTCCGGGGTTTTGGGAAATCCACTGGAGAAAGGGATCAGCTACCCTATCCTGAAATTCCGGGGTTTCCCCTTTGTGGTCAGCGAAAAACATTTTCTCCCTTTGCAATGGGGGAGCCCCGGGGGCTTCGACCCCCGGGGGTTGGGGAAAAACCCTGGAAAAGAAAAAGGGTTTCCCCACTCCATTTATTCTGGCCGGGGAAATTTCCTTTAATTAGTCCCCCTTTTTATTTTCTAGAAAGTGCCGGAATACAAAACATTTTTCCCTACAATTGATAAATTTGAAATATATTTTGATCAATTTTTTTAAAAATTTAAACCCCAGCCCTGTTTTGAAATACAGATAATTAGAAAAAAGGGTTTGGAAAGAGGATTTCATTTTTTTAAACATCCAAAGAAAATGTGGTTGAGGGGGAATTTACTCACTTTTACCCCCCAAGTCCTGATCTAGATTTTCTGGAAAAAATACCCTTCGCAGGGGTCTTAGTTTTGGGGTTTTTGGAGGGATCTCTCCCTTTTCCACAGTACCCTTCCTCAGTGGCGGGGCCCAAATTTTGAAAAAATTAAACGGGTGGGGAAAAGGGAATATGCTGCTTTGAGAAGTTTTTTCCATAAAATTTGAGATATGAATAATGCGTAAATATCTATTTTTTCCTTTTCAAAAATTTAAAAAAGTTAAAACTTTTTGCCCCTGGAAACCATGTTCAGCCCACTAATTTTCAGAATGGTTTGAATTTTTGTCAAAAGTAAAAAACGGCGGGACTTTTTGGGGGAAATTGGGGTTTTAAAATCCGCCTACAATTGAAGGGGGACCGGGTTCTGAGATCGCGGGTTTTGGGGAAAGATTCCACAGCCGGGGGGCCCAACTAAGCCTGGGGGGGCCAAAAAACCCCGGGCCCCCGAGTAGTAACCCCTGGACGTCTAACCCTGTGGCCCCCCAAAGGAGGAAGCTACCCCCAATGGAAAAATGGGGGGGGGGCTCCCACCCCCCGCAATCCAGGGGAAGGGCCAAAAATTTTTTTTAAAAAAGTAGAAGTGACAAAATCCTGGAAAAAGGGCAAAACCCTAGCTTTGGCCGAAAAATGGAAGGAAAATAAAAGTCGCTCAGCCCATTTGCGACCCCGTGGCCCTGCCCAGTCCGTGGAATTCTCGGGGGCCAAAATACTGGATTGGGTACCCAATTCCTTTCTCCAGGGGATCTTAAAAAACCCAGGGAAATTGAACCCGGGGTTTCTCCCTCTTTGCAGGTGGTTTCCCTTTTTACCACCCTGAGCCACCAGGGATTGGGGGGGTGTTTTGAGTAGGGTGTGGGTGGGAGGGGGGTGGGGCTTTGGGTGGATACGTGTTGGGTGGAGGGGGGGGGGGGGTGGTTCTGGCGGTGAGGTGCTGGATGTCGGGGGTGGGATATAGAGTGGAGGGATTGGGGGGGGGGGGGGTGTTGTTGGTGGGGGGCCGGGGATTTAGGACGGGGCATGGGGAGCGGTGTATGGGTTGGGGTGAGGGGCGGGTCAAGATGGGGTATATTGTGAGGGGTAGGTGGAGGGTTGGGTTGGGTAGTTGAGGGGGGGGGGATGGGTGGTTGTTTTGGTGAGTAGGGTTGAGGGGCGGGAGGGAGGGGGGGTGGGGAATAGCCTTTCGCGGTGTAGGGAAGGTAAGGGTGTGGGGGGGGGTGTTGGGATAGAAATAAAAAGAAGGAAAGGTCATTCCTCAAAAATTTTCAAAGGGGTCTCGTTCTCTACTCGGGATTGCCAGTCGCATGACCAGTTTATCTAGAGGTAAAAAGTAGGGTTTTTTCCCTGGTGGCCCAGGGGTTTAAAAAACCCCACCTCCCCAGGCAGGAATGAAAGGGGGGAAAATTGGGGTTTTTCGATCCCTGGGTGGGGGAAAAAGGGCCCTGGGGAAGGAAATGAAACCTACGCCTTTTTTCCTTTTTTGGGAAATCCCACGTTTTGGGAGATCCCGGGTGGGCTAAATTTTCACGGGGTCACAGAGTGGGGTGACTGAGCACCCCAAGTATAGCTATTCTTCAAAAAATGTTTTTTTAAACCCCCAAATATGAAACGTAAATATAAAATCCAAGAGAGTTTACATTTTTTGTTTTTTTTTTGATTTCGACTATGCCCACGGTTGTGGGTTTTTAAATTCTTCCCCCCGGGATTAAATTCGGGCCCCATGACGTAAAAGGGCGCCAACTCCTAAAACACTGGACTGCCGGGAATTCTCCAGACTTTATGTTTTAAAAATAAGCCTAAGTAAGTAAGGGGTTAGTCACTCGGTCATTTTAAACTTTTTGGGGCCCCCCAGGGACTGAGTCTGCCGGGCTCTATACTGGTTTTTTTCGGGAAAAATTGGGGGGTTTCTCTTTTTTAAAAAAAACTTTTTTTTTTTAATTTATAAAATTTTAAAGGGATTTTTTTTATTTTTTTGCTATTACAAAATTTTGGCTATATTCCCCAGCGGGGTTTCAACACACCCTTAACCTGTCTTATACCCACCTAATAGTTTGTGCCTCTCACGTCCCCACACCTTTTGAAAATCCCCCCCTTCTCTCCCCCAATGGTAGCCACTTTTTGTTCTCAAATTTTCCGGGGTCTGCTTTTTTTTTGTTATAGTTATTATTTTGGCTGTTTTTTTTTTAATCCCACTTTTTATGTGTGACATTTTTAGTATTTGTTTTTCCCCTCTGTTTTTTTTGCCATTATGTTATTTTTATTTTACATATTTGAATTTTCTGTTGGAATGAAGCAGTTTTTTTTTTACCCCCGTTTTATATTCATGTTATCCCCATCACATTTTCTTTTTAAATTCACATCACTTTATAAATCACATTATTTGTTCATTAAAAATTTATGGGGTACAGTGAAAGGGGCCAAAAAAGTAAATTTGGAGCAAATTTGCTTTAAATTGAAAAAGGGAAATCAATGATATTATTTCTAAAATATGTATTTTTTGGGACCAAATTTTTTTTTGGGCACCTGTATTGCAGACAAAAAAAACCACCCTTTTTAAAAGGGAGTCCTTTTTTCCAAATTCCAGCAAAGCCTTGCCCTATAGATAGGGCCCCCCTAATACCCCCTATTTTCCTGTGTCTGAAAAGAGAAGAAGGAAAACAGGTTTTTTTTGGGCCCTTGACAGGTGTGAATAAAATTTCTAATTTTTTTTGGGATGCAGGTCTTTGCAAAAGGGAAAAGCCAAACTGGGTGGGGGGTGCGATTAAATTTAAATTTTCGGGTCGCTCAGTCATGCCCGGGCTTTTGTCCATGGGCTTTTTCCACAAAAGAATACGGGAGGGGTTTGCCATTCGCTTCTCCGGGGGATTTCCCCAAAACCCGGGGGAAATCGAACTAGGTTTCCTGCATTGCGGGAAAGGCTTTTTAAACCATCTCCCCACTTGGGAAGCCCTTTAATTAACCTGGGGAAAGGGCCCTACTGCAGTTAGTTCATTATTTTCATTTGTGCTTTGAAATTTTTAAAAAATAATTTAAAATTTTCATTTTTTTTTTTTAAAAATTTTCCCATTTTCCCCCCCTTTTTAGGAGCTCTTTTTTGGTTTGTTTTTTTAAGGGACTTTTTTTAAATAAAAATTTTAATTTTGGGTTTAAACCCAAAGACCAATTTTTTTCCCTCGTTAGGCTTATGCTAAATTTAATTTTAAAGGAAAAAGAAATTAAAATATACTTTTGGGCCCCATGATGCCCCCATAACTTGTTTAAAAATGGGGGAAAATTTTCCCCAAACCCCGGGAATAAAAACCGGGGTTTCCTGCATTGAAGCAGTTTTTTTTCCCCACTGATACAGGGAATCCCGGGATGGCGGGTTATACAGACAAATGCTTCTCTTGGAGCATGGGCCTAGGGTTTTTGCAGGTTAAATTTGTTGCAGCTTCAGCTTAGAGCACAGGCCCAATAGTTGTGGTGCACGGCCTTGGGTTGCCTCTGGGGCCCATGTGGTAAATTCTTCCTGGATAAAGGGATTGAGCCCGTGTTTTGAGAAGCAAAAGTACATTTAAGGGGAAAACCCAAAAGGGGAAAGGGGGAGCCAGAGCGGTAGGAGAAAAATCGGGATAATTTTAGTATCATAAAAAAAAAAAAGGAAAAACAAGGCTTTAAAATTTTTAAGAGGTAAAAAAATTTTTAAAAAAAAGATCTTTACAAAATTGGGAAATTTTGAAAAATTTTTTGTTTTTTTTTCGGGTTTGGGGGTCAGATTTTAAATAAGGTTTAATTTACCTTATAAAAAACTTGCCCTTTAGCATTTTAGTTTTTGGGTTACTCATTTGGGGTCTGACCCCTCATGCAACCCAAAGGACTTTTGCCCGCCAGGCTCGGCTCTCCATGGGATTCTCCCAGGCTGGGAATTTATGGAGTGGGGTAGAAATTCCCTTCCCCGGGGGAGCTTCCTGACCCGGGAGAAAAACCCGGGGTTTTCCTCCTGCATTGAAGGAGGTTTTCTTACCATCTGACCCCACCATAGGTTTTTAATTTTTAATTTTTCTTTTGTTTTTTATTATTATTTTTTTTTTGGGTTTAAAATTCCCCTTAAATTTCCGGGAAACAGGAAATTTCCTTGCCTGGAATATTGCTCTACCAAGTCAGATTCTTCTCCTCCTCAGGGGTGGAATATATACCGCTCTGAGTACCACACTGAATTTCAAGTCCAAATGGAGTTTCTAGTCCTTTTTTTTGCACGGGGATAGCAAATTTTTAAATTGAGCTCTTATGGGGGGTTAAGCTGGTTTTAAACCAAATTTTAAACCCTTCCAATTTACTTCCCCAAATTGGGTCTTTAAATTTCCCCCCAACTTTAGAGATGGAGAAACCCAGAGGTTTTAGGTCACCTACGCGGATTCACAGCTCCCAAAGTGCATGAAAAAAATCTGAATTTCAAAGTTCTGGGCCCGGGGCCCCCAAAGCTCGGGTTTTCACCCCCCGGGACGTGGCATTGCCTCTTTCCTGGGGCTTCTGATGAAGTCCCCTTTTCCCTTCTAACCTAAGCTACAGCTTTCTGAGCACTAACACGGGGATAAAGAGTTTTTTCACGAGAAAAAGGTTAAAAAAAACGCTGAAGAGTTCAAGATTCAAAAGATATTGGGGAATGTCGGGTTAAAATTTGCCGGGGTTTTCCCAAATCCTGATTTTCTCTTTTTTAAATTAAAACCTCAAAGCCCCCCACTTTTAAAAAAACCTTTAAAAATTGGGGATATAATAGTATCGGGGCCTCATATATTTCCCTGTGTTATTTGCAGAAAAAAAAGCCATGAAATAGGGTTAAAGACGGGGCGGGGAACGAAAGGGGGAGCCGGGGTAAGGGGTTAGGACACCTCCCTTTTCCCCCAAACCCTTAATAATAATAATACCAATAACAATGATAAAAAATTTACTTTTTTCCCAAGATGTGTTAAGGGAAACAGTTATAAATATGTACTTATGTAAAATGATTTTGGGAAAAAATTTTAAACCAGTCTTTAAAACAAACATTAGTTTTATTTTTGGGAAAAAAAACGTGAGGAACAAGTGCAAAAATTTTAAATACAGTTTCCCTTACAACTTTTCAATACTTATTTTTCAAGTATTTTCTGTATTAAGAGGAAGAAAAGAAAAAGGTAAAAAGGAAAGAAAAAAGGGAGATAAAAGCCCAAGAAAGGCAGGGAAGCCGGGAGATAGAAAATGCAAAAATATTTTTTTCACCTTTTTACAAGTTGCTGTGTAAAAGTGACCCCTTTTCCCGGAGGCTTACCTTTTTTAGAGCTGTTTTTTGCTTTCCCCCCTTCATACTCCCCCCCTTCTTCCCCTCCTTTTTTTCCCCCATAGGGGGAAACATTTCTTATATGAAAATTTGGTTTTCCTCTTTTAAATCTTGCTTTTTATCTTTCTCCACTCTAGAGCATAAAAAAATCTCTGTTGTTTGTTGTTCAATTGTAAATCTGTCTGACTCTTTGGGGACTTCCCGGCTTCCCCGTTTTTTCAAATAAACTCTCGGGGTTTTTCTCAGAATTTATGTTTCCCTTGGTTGTGATCCTATTTTAACCTTCCCATCCTCTTAAACCCCTTCTCCTGCCCTCAATCCCTTTTCCCCCATTATTTGGGGCCCTTTTCCCGAGTCCGCTCTTTCACAGGTGCCAAATTTTTGGGAAAATTCAGCTTCAACAACAGTCCCCTTCCCCAAAGGGAAAACTCAGGGTTGATTTCCTTTAGGTTTGGGCTTGGTTTTATTCCCCCTTGAATCCAAGGGGCTTTTCAAGAGTTTTTTCTCCCGCACTACCCTTCGAAAACATCAATTCTTTTGGGCTCAGCCTTCTTTAGGCCCAAATCTCACATTTATACACAAAAATGGAAAAAACCATAGGGTTTTACTAGACAGAAACCCTTTTCCCTTTTCAAAGTGATGTTTTTCCCTTTTTTAAAAATGTTGTTCCTTTGGTTTGTCCCTAGGTTAAGTGCTTTAATTAAAAACTCTCTGAAGGTGGGGATTTTTTTCTGTTTTAAATTTCCCCAGTGGGTCAAAAGTGTAAATTGTCAATAAAATGTTTTAAAGGGTTGATGGACATGAAAAAGAAAGCAAAAGTATTTTTCAATTGGAACAAAATAGGGATGATGAGCAAAAAGCCATGAATCAATTTTAAAAAAAATATTAATTTCCCATAACAGTTAGTTGGGCTAATAACCCACCTTTCTTCCCCTTTTCAAATTTAAAAAAATCTTATTGTATTTGCACTCTATCCCAAAAAAGTTCCCCAAGAGTAACATTTTTGCTGCACCCTTTTCCTTTGGGCCCACAAACCCCCCTTTAGGGGGCATTTCCCCTTTTCTTAAATATTAACCCCGCTTCAAGTACAGGGAAACCCAATTTCTGGATATGGGCCAATTTTTTTTTTGTTGGGAAATTTTGTCCCAACCCGTTTTTTACATAAACTCTTTTTTTAAATTAAAAAATAATCAAATTTCCAAAAAGGGGGAAAAAATAATAAAACAAATTTTAAAAAATATTTGTTAAAACCTAAAGTTATAATTTGTTTTTTATTTTTAGCTGAAATGGATAATTTAGGTATTTTTTTTTATTTCAAAAAAAAGACCTGAAGAATCAATACATTGAATTTAAAAAGCATTTTAACATCTGAAAAAAAAAATCTTTTTCCCTTTTAAAGTTGTTCTGAAAAAGGGCCCCAGCCCCCTTGTCCATGGAAAAAATGGGTTGTTTGTTTTCCCTGCTAAATTTTTTCTTTCTAAAAATTTTCTGCCATCCTGCATTTTTTTTAAAAAGGGTACATGAAAGACATCTTTTAAAAACCCGTCCACAAGCATAGAGCCATGTAGAGGGAAATTTAAAAAAAGAAAATGGAAATTCCCAAAAGCAGGCTTTTTCTCTTTTTTTAAAAATGTTTTTTTTTTAAGTTGTAAAACAAATTGAACCCCATTGAAACCCCTTTTAAAATTTAAAAACAAATTTTTTTTTTGCCTAAATCCCCTTCATAGCAAATAAATGGGGAAACAGTGGAAACAGTGGCTTTACTTTTTTTTTCGGGGGTCCCCAAAAACACTGAAAATGGTGATTGCGCCATGAAATTAAAACTGCTTAATCCCTTGGAAGGAAAGTTATGACCGACCCAGACAGCATATTAAAAGCCGAGCAATTTCTTTGTCAAAAAAAGGTCCCCAAATAGTCAAGGCTATGGTTTTTCCAGTGGGGCATGTATGGATTTGAGAGTTGGAAATATAAAGAAAGCTGACATTTGGAAAAAAATTGAGCCTTTTTTTCTTTCATGTTTTTAGAAGACTCTTGAGAGTCCCTTGGAAATGCAAAAAGGGATCCAACCAGTCCCATCCTAAAGGCATCAGCCCCCGGGTTTATTATGGAAAGGGCTGATTTCCCGAAACTGAAACTCCGTAAATTTGGGCCCCCTTTATGTGAAGAGCTGACTCATTTGAAAAGACCCTTATGTGGGAAAGATTAGGGCAGGGGGAGAAAAAGGGGAAAAACAGAGGGGTGAGATGGTTGGTGGCATCACCGACTCAGTGGACATGGGTTTGGGTGGATCTGGGAGTTGGTGGGTTGGGCAGGGAGGCCCCGGGTGCTGCTTTTGGGTCTCAAAGTTGTACCTGGGCTGAGCGACTGGGAAATGAACTGAACGAAGGGGGGAAAATGGGCTTCCCTTTTTTGGCTCACCTGGTAAAAAATTCACCTGCAATGTGGGGGACCTGGGTTTTATCCCTGGTTTTTTGGGGAAAATCCCCTGGAAAAAGGGGGAAAAAGTACCCACTCCGTATTCTGGCCTGGAAATTCCATGCGCTGTATAGTTCAAAGGGGGTTTCAAAGAAAATGACTGGTGACTTCTACTTTTATAAAGGGGTTTTATAAACTTCCCCTTGATTTTGCTGAAATTTTCTCCTTTCCCTTTACCCAACTGGGTAAAAATTTTGCCATTTATCTGTAAAAAGGGTTAAAAATTTTATCTAGTGGAAGAAGGTTTTCTGTATTTTTAATTCAGAGCCAGTTAATTTTTTTTTATCTGCTCTATAGTATTTTATTGGGACAATACCATTTTTTCCCCCCAATTTTTTTTATTCAAACCCGTGGGTTTTTAAAATTTTTTTGTTTTAAAAATGCTGTAATGAATGTTTTGAATAGGCTCCTTATTTAATGTTTGGGGTTTTTTTTCTTTATGGTAATTTTGCAGAAGTGGAAAATTTTTACCCCGTGATTTTATTTTTTTTTTTAGAAATTTTTAAAAAATTACCCCCTTTAAGGGGATTTAAAATTTCCCCCCCCCCGCAAACTTGCCCAATTTAATAGTAAACCCAAAAATTTAAAAAAGTTTCCCCCATGTGTATAAATAATTTGTTTTAATTTGTGGGGGTTTCGATTACAAAGAGGAAAGGGAAAATCCGTGTTTTCCAAACCCCTTTTTATTTCCTTTTTGTTCTTTTGTCCCCTTTTTTCTATTGATTTGTCTTGTTCAAGAAGATTTTTTTAGCCTTTTTAAAAATATATTCTTTAAAACTGATATTTTAAAAAAGGGAAATATAGTTGATTTACAATATTAAAAATTTAGCTGTACAAAGTGATTCAAGGTTATATAAAAATTTTTTAAAAAATTGGGGTGTGTGTATGTGTGTATTTAAAAATTTTTTTATAAAACCCTATATCTGGAGAAAAACCATGGCAAACCCCCCTCCAGTAAACTTGTCTGGTGAAAACTCCCTGGGCAGGGACCCGGTGGGCTCAGAACACAGGGGCGCAAAGATCAGACATGACTTGGGAAATTTACTAAGCCGCACACAAAACACACACACACATTATGTTCTTTTTTTATTTTGGTTTTATCCCAAGGGTTGGATATGGTTTCCTTGGGCTGTAGGTAAGCCCTTTTTTGTTCACCCCCCTTTTACATTTGTAATAAATACATCTGCTAACCCCCAAAACCCCCCCCATCCCCTCCCCATCACATCTCCCTTTGGCAACCCCCCAAAAATTTTCTGCTAGAGAATAATACTTTAATTTTTTTATTTTAATTAAAAATATTTCCCCTCCCCGTCTGTCTTTTGTTTACCCAAAATTTTTTTTTTACCCTTGTTTGTAAGTGATGATTAATCTAGGTATATATTTTTGATTTTAAGAAAATTTTTCCCCCCAAAGTTTTTTAGTTTTTTTTGGGATCCCTTTTGGCTTCAATTATTTCTTTTTTAGTAATTTTGTTTTATTCCCCAAAAATATGTTCTTTGTCTTTTTTTTTTTGTTTTTTACTCTGATATACCTAACATTGGGGTTTTTTTGTGTGTTTTTACTATAGTGAAGTATAAAAAGTGTAAAAAGGGCCTTTCAACCATGATTTAAAAAGCATAATTCGTGGCTTTAAATATTTATGCAATTTCTGTATAATCAACACCACTATTTTATCTCCAAAAACCTTTTTTTCATTCTTGAGAGAACCCTTTTTACCCACTAAGCCAAAACTCCCCCTTCTCCCCCCTCCCCCTGTCCCCGTTACCCTCTAGTCTACTTTGTTTCTAAAACTTTCTTTCTTCTAGTTTTTTTATACAAGTTTGGGAAACATGCCCAAAATTTTTCCTTTTGTTTCAGGGGTTATTTCCCCTTAGCAAAATGTTTTCAGGTTTCATCCCTTTGTATAAAAAGTCAGGAAAATAAAATCCTTTTTAAATGGCCAACTACTTTTCCCCCTGTAAGGGTACATAACCCAAAATTTTATTTTTCCATTTTATCATCTGTTTTATTGGGCCTTTTTTATTACCAACTTATGACTAATGATGCTGTGAAAATGGCAAAAAAAAGCTGGTTGGTTTTTTCTTTTCCAAAAACTTTGGAGGTATTTTTTCCTTTTAGTGAAACTGTCGAATCAATAGTAAATTTTTTGTTTAACTTTTTGAGACTCCACCATTCTTTTTCCCCAGGGGTGCACCATTTTTACATTCCCGCAATTTTTACAAAGGCTTTAATTTTTTCTAAAATCCTTGACAACCCCTTGTTAATTTTTTAAAAAAAAATTATTGGGCCCTTTTTGTGGTATTAAGTGGTAAACCCCATTTGATCCTTTAAATTTTTGTTTCTCTTTTCGTAATATATTGAGATTCTTTCAGGTCAGTCAGTTCAATCAATCAGTCTGTCTGGGGCTCTGCGATTTCCCTGGATGCAGCAAACCAGGCTTCCCTGTCCATCACCAAAATCCCCGGACTTGCTAAAAACCCCATGTCTATCGAGTCGGTGTTCCATCTAAACCCTCTCAAACCTCTATTTTCCCCCCTTTCCTCCCGCCTTTTAAAAAACTTTCCCAGAATAAAGGGGGTTTTTCCCAAAGGTCAGTTCTTTGCATCAGATGGCCCCAAAATATTGGAGTTTCAGTTTAAAATAGTCCCCTTTCCCAAAAATATTCAGGAATGATTTCCTTTTGGATGGACTGGGTTTGGGTCTCCCTTTAAGTCCAAGGAACCCTTAAAAAGTCTTCTCCAACCCACAGTTTTAAAAGAATCAATTCTTCAAAGCTCAGCTTTCTTTAAAAATCCAATCTCAAATCCATACATAAAAGACTGGAAAAAAACCCTAGCTTTGACTTTGGGGGACCTTTGTTGGGAAAGTAATGTCTTTTGCTTTTTTTCTATTTCTGTTTGGTTGGTCTGCTTTCCTTCCAAGGACAAGCGTCTTTGAATTTCAAAGGCCCCGCTCACCATCTGCAGTGATTTGGGGAAACCCCCCCCAAAAAGTTTTGTCACTGTTTCCTTTTTTTTCTCCATCTACTTGCCCCCCGAAAATGAAAGGGACCGGAAACCATGATCTTGGTTTTTTGAATGTTTTTAATTTTAAAACCCAAATTTTTCATTCTCCTCTTTCCTTTCATCAAAGAGGCTTTTTTAGTTTTCCCTTTCCCTTTTTGCCCTAAAAAGGGGGTTTTCATCTGCATATTGAAAGGGTTTTTGTTTTTTTCTCCTGGAAATCTTGATTCCAGTTGTTTTCTTTATCCCCCTGGCATTTGTAATGATATCTCTGCATGTATGCTTAAAATTAGAGAATGGACAATATGCAGCCTTGACATATCATTTCCTGATTTGGGCCAGGTTGTTGTTTATGTCCAATTCTATCTGTTGATTCTAGACCTGCATACAGGATTTCTCAAGGAGGCAGGGTAAGTTGTCTTGGTATTCCATCTCTTGAGAATTTTTCCACCAGTTTGTTGTTCTTTCAAGGTTCTTATATGTCATTTATATATCTTTGCGAGAAACTTTACCTATTCAAGTGCTTTTGAACATGTTTTAATAAGTCTTCCTAGGTGATTCTGATGCACATAACTTTAAAAAATCTAGATGACTAGAAACCTAATAAATATACATAAATAAGTATTAACATTAATTGGTAACCAACTGGAATAAAGGTGTTTGGTTTTTTCAAAAAAGAAAATTTATTTATTTTATTTATTTGTGCTGGGTCTTAGTTGTGGCGTGTGGGATTTAGTTCCCTGATCAGCGGCTCCAAACCTAGGCGCCCTTGCATTAGGGGAGCACATTAGTCTTATGGTACTGGACCACCAGGGCTAGTCCCAAAGTGGTTAGGTTTTTGTTGCTAGACTATTTAATAGACTCACCAGTGAATAATGTGCTATTCAACTTTTCAAAAGCTTGTCTCTTGTCTTCTGCAAGTAGACAAAGGTTGAGGAGGAATAGGTAAACAAATTTGGAAAGCGAAGAGGATGAGTACAGAGGGGCAGGTACTGAATTCAAGGACTTCCCTGTAGCTACAAATGATAAAGCGATCTGCCTGCATTGCAGGAGACCAGGGTTTGATTCCTGGGCTGGAAGATCTTCTGGAAAAGGGAATGGCAATCCATGCCACAGTATTTCTGCCTGGAGATTCCATGGACAGAGAAGCATGGCGGGCTACAGTTCGTTGGTGGTCGCAAAGAGTCAAGACCTGGCTGTGTGACTAACACGCACCCGTAGATTTAAGCTTCTTATTCACCGGATTTTAATTTAATTTTTAGAATAGTAAAATATGCTCATGTGGTTCAACAGTCAAATTAAAATGTATTAAAGTTTACTCAATACTTAAGGTGGCGTCTCTTCCTAACTTTGTAGGAAACTCTCCACTTACTTTTTCTCTCTGGTCTGTCCTGTAGTAAATTAATACTCCCTGTTTTGACCGTGCTGGGGTCTTCATGTGATGCCACGGCTTTCGTCTAGGTCCTAGGGCCCAGCGATGTCTTAGTTCCTGGTGGCCTGTGGGATCCTAGTTCTCTGACTAGGTAGATCGAACTCATTTACCCAACATTGGAAGGTGAGATATCTTAACCACTGGACCACTGTGCAAGTCCCAGGTAAATACTTTTTTTAGTAGCTTTTTTTCCTTGCTGGATTTATGGCAGCATTCTAGTCTTAGTTTAATGTAAGCGTGTCCAAAAAAAACAGAGAACACAGTAATTTCACTTCCCCTCCGCATTTAAGTATTTAAGAGACTCTTGTTGATTATGGTACTACCTGTCCTTCTGCTCTATTGTTTTTTCTCATAACAGTAAATAATCCTGGATGTAAAATTTCATGTATTGATATGTTGAGTGCTTTCTCATTCTGTTTCCAGCCACGTAGTTTTGCCGTTGTTTTTAGATGTGATCCAATAATAAATTCTGAATTCGTTTGATTACCGACCTTCTCATACAGTAAACAGTTATATCCCTCACCTCCACAGTATTAACTTTTGATTTAAACAGTGGAAGTTTTAATCATGAATATAAAAGACATTTAAAATTTCATTCCGAGGTAGATCAAGGTATTCTATTTCATTTCTCTTTTGCATTCCGCCATAACCACCCAACAAGCCTCCGACCTCGCTATCTCATTTACTGTCATGATCTCCCACATACTTTTATTACAGAAAAGAATAAATCTCAGTTGATGAAATTTGATTGATTGTCAATATATGTCCATTCTTTAAAATTCTGCTGAATTTTAATTCCAAGTTTCCCTAATCCATAGGCTTGGTGGCAGATCTATTTTCAACATTCTTAATGAGAGATCCTTTTCTTTAAGATCAAGAATCACGATGTAAAAATTCATGACTCAAGAGTGTCCAGGTCCTCTTTGGTTACAAAAATAGGTGTCCCAAAATCTCTTACAATGCAAAGAAAAGTGAAATGAAGTTAGATAAAAGGAATTCATACAGAGTCTGCCTCAGTAATTACCACAAGCATATCAGAAATTTGAAATATGGCCATGTCAAAACTTGAGAAGGTCCATTGTGTCCCTAAGAGTCCATCCAAGTAATTAATAGTTTGCAATAATTATCATGATAGTATAGTAACAATAAGCGAAATAATGTTTTCTTTTACTCTTCCAGTGTAATTTCTCTAAGGAAGGAATCCCAAATGTATTACAATTTTGGGCATCATAACATGGATGATATAGCGCCTTGACACACGAGGATTGAATGAATAAATGTTCTTAAGTGAGTCTTCTTAGTCCAAGGAGATACAGTTGATTGAATTTCAACAAGCATACCCTTTCATGTTACATATGACTTTCCATAAGAAACCCCCCCATAAATAAAAAAGGACTAGAACTAAGTGATCACTAAGAATCTATATCAGCGCGTCCTGTAAGTTTGGTTTCCTTCAAGTCATAACCCCTGAGAAGGAAAGGGCAACCCACTCCATGTTCTTGCCTGAGAACCCAGGAACAGAGGAGCCTGGTGGGCGCTGGCCGTCTATGGGGTCGCACAGGTCCAGAACATAACTGAAGAGACTTAGCAGCAGTAGCAGCAGTCTACCCCTAATTTCTTTTCATAAATTCATGCCTTAGATGGGTGCATTGATCTAATGATAACATTTATTCACTTCTGAAATATGTTTAATTCTTGGCCTGTTGTCTAGTGTGGTTTGGAGAGGCAGCATGATTTGAGTTAAGAGATGTAGACTTGAATCCAGCCTTCTTGATATCGAATACAGGTTTAGCCACTTACTACCCAGTAACTTGGGGAAATTACACCTCTCTGGCCTCAGTGGGTCCCACTGTTATGAAAGGTGAAAGTGTTAGTCACTCAGTTGTGTCCCCAATTCTTTTTTTTTTTTTTTTATTTTTTATTTTTTTTTTATTTATTTTTAGATGGGGCTAATTACTTTAACAAATATTTAGATAGTAGTTTTTGCCATTACATCGACATGAAACTCAGCCCATGGATTCACACTCGTGCTCCCCCACTCCCAAAACCTCTCCTCCCACCTCCCTCCCCCTCCCATCCCTCAGTGTCCATCCCAACGCTCCATCCCTGAGCATCCGTCCCATGCATAGAACATGGAATGGTGTTCTGCTTCACATATGACAATATACATGTTTCAATGTTATTGTCCCAGGGAACGTCCAAACCCTCACCTTCTCCCTCAGAGTCCACAGGACTGTTCTATGCATCTGTGTCTCTTATTCTGTCTCACATATAGGGTTACCATTACCATCTTTCAAATTCCATATACATGCATTAGTATACTGTATTGGTGCTTTTCTTTCTGG
Source organism: Okapia johnstoni (assembly GCA_024291935.2). NCBI lineage: Eukaryota > Metazoa > Chordata > Mammalia > Artiodactyla > Giraffidae > Okapia > Okapia johnstoni. The sequence continues at coordinate 15,844 of JAGTYA010000265.1, read as the reverse complement.
CTCACTTCACTCTGTAATAATGGGCTCCAGTTTCATCATCTCAATAGAACGGATTCAAATGTATTCTTTTTAATGGCTGAGTATCTATTCCATTGTGTATATGTACCACAGCTTCCTTATCCATTCGTCTGCCGATGGACATCTAGGTTGCTTTCCATGTCCTGGCTATTGTAAACAGTGCTGCGATGAACATTGGGGTACACGCATCTCTTTCAATTCTGGTTTCCTCGGTGTATATGCCTAGCAGTGGGATTGCTGGGTCATATGGCAGTTCTATTCCCAGTTTTTTAAGGAATCTCCACACTGTTCTCCAAGTGGCTGTACTAGTTTAGCATTCCCCACCAACAGTGTAAGAGGGTTCCCTTTTTTCTCCCACACCCTCTCCAGCATTTATTGCTTGTAGACTTTGGATAGCGGCCATTCTGACTGGTGTGTAATGGTACCTCATTGGTGGTTTTGATTTGCATTTCTCTAATTAATGAGTGATGTTGGAGCATCTTTTCATGTGTTTGTTAGCCATCTGTATGTCTTTACTTTGGAGAAATGTCTGTTTAGTTCTTTGGCCCATTTTTTGATTGGGTCGTTTATTTTTCTGGAATTCAGCTGCAGGAGTTGCTTTTTGTATATTTTTGAGATTAATTGTTTTGTCTGTTGCTTCGTTTGCTATTATTTTCTCCCATTCTGAAGGCTGTCTTTTCACCTTGCTTATAGTTTCCTTTGTTGTGCAAAAGCTTTTAATTTTGATTAGGTCCCATTTGTTTATTTTTGCTTTTATTTCCAATATTCTGGGGGGTGGGTCATGGAGGATCCTGCTGTGATTTATGTCGGAGAGTGTTTTGCCTATGTTTTCTCTAGGAGTTTTATAGTCTTCTGGTCTTACATTTAGATCTTTAATCCAATTTTGAGTTTTATTTTTGTGTATGGTGTTAGGAAGTGTTTCTAGTTTCATTCTTTTACAAGTGGTTGACCAGTTTTCCCAGCACCACTTGTTAAAGAGATTGTCTTTTTCTCCATTGTATACTCTTGCCTCCTTTGTCGAAGATAAGGGTGCCCATAGGTGCGTGGGTTTAATCTCTGGGCTTTCTATTTTGTTCATTGATCTATATTTCTATCCTTGTGCCAGTACCACACTGTCTTGATGAACTGTGGCTTTGTAGTAGAGCTTTTGAAGTCAGGCAGGTTGATTCCTCCAGTTCCATTCTTCTTTCTCAAGATTGCTTTGGCTATTCGAGGTTTCTTATACTTCCATACACCAATTGTGAAATGATTTGTTCTAGTTCTGTGAAAAATATCATTGGTAGTTTGATAGGGATTGCATTGAATCTGTAGATTGCTTTGGGGTAGTATACTCATTTTCACTATATTAATTCTTCCAATCCATGAACACGGTATATTTCTCCATCTGTTTGTGTCCTCTTTGATTTCTTTCATCAGTGTTTTATAGTTTTCTATATATAAGTCTTTTGGTTTCTTTAGGTAGAAATATTCCTAAGTAATTTATTCTTTTTGTGTTGCAATGGTGAATGGTATTGTTTCCTTAATTTCTCTTTCTGTTTTTCTCATTATTGGTGTGTATAGGAATGCAAGGGGATTTCTGTGTGTTAATTTTGTATCCTGCAACATTACTATATTCATTGATTAGCTCTAGTAGTTTTCTGGTAGAATCTTTAGGGTTTTCCTATGTAGAGGATCATGTCATCTGCAAACAGTGAGAGTTTTACTTTCTTCTTTTCCTATCTGTATTCCTTTTATTTCTTTTTCCGCTCTGATTGCTGTGGCCAAAACTTCCAGAACTATGTTGAATAGTAGTGGTGAAAGTGGGCATCCTTGCCTTGTTCCTGACTTTAGGGGGAATGCTTTCAGTTTTTTCACCATTGAGGATAATGTTTGCTGTGGGTTTGTCATATATAGCTTTTATTATGTTGAGGTATGTTCCTTCTATTCCTGCTTTCTCTGGAGAGTTTTTATCATAAATGGATGTTTGAATTTTGTCAAAGGCTTTTTTCTGCATATATTGAGATAATCATATTGTTCTTATCTTTCAGTTTGTTAATGTGGTGAATTACATTGATTGATTTGCGGATGTTTAAAGAAACCTTGCATTCCTGGGGATAAAGCCCACTTGGTCATGATGTATGATCTTTTTAATATGATGTTGGATTCTGTTTGCTAGAATTTTATTAAGGATTTTTTGCATCTATGTTCATCATGAATATTGGCCTGTAGTTTTCTTTTTTTGTGACATCTTTGTCTGGTTTTGGAATTAGGGTGATGGTGGCCTCATAGAATGAGTTTGGAAGTTTACCATCTTCTGCAATTCTCTGGAAGAGTTTTGAGTAGGATAGGTGTTAGCTCTTCTCTAAATTTTTGGTAGAAATCCGCTGTGAAGCCGTCTGGTCCTGGGCTTTTGTTTGCTGGAAGATTTCTGATTACAGTTTCGATTTCCGTGCTTGTGATGGGTCTGTTAAGATCTTCTATTTCTTCCTGGTTCAATTTTGGAAAGTTATACTTTTCTAAGAATTTGTCCATTTCTTCCAAGTTGTCCATTTTATTGGCATATAGCTGTTGGTAGTAGTCTCTTATGATCCTTTGTATTTCTGTGTAGTCTGTTGTGATCTCTCCATTTTTCAATTTCTAATTTTGTTTGATCTGATTCTTCTCCCTTTGTTTCTTGATGAGTCTGGCTAATGGCTTGTCAAATTTGTTTATCTTCTCGAAAAACCAACTTTTTAGTTTTGTTGATTTTTTGCTATGGTCTCTTTTGTTTCTTTTGCATTTATTTCTGCCCTAATTTTTAAGATTTCTTTCCTTCTACTAACCCTGGGGTTCTTCATTTCTTCCTTCTCTAGTTGCTTTAGGTGTAGAGTTAGTTTATTTATTTGAGTTTTTTTCTTGTTTCTTGAGGTACGCCTGTATTGCTATGGAACCTTCCCCTTAGCATTGCTTTTACAGTGTCCCATAGGTTTTTTGGGTTGTTGTGTTTTCATTTTCATTCATTTCTATGCATATTTTGATTTCTTTTTTGATTTTCTTCTGTGATTTGTTGGTTATTCAGAAGCGTGTTGTTTAGCCTCCATATGTTGGAATTTTTAATAGTTTTTTTCCTGTAATTGAGGTCTAATCTTACTGCATTGTGGTCAGAGAAGATGGCTGGGATGATTTCAATTTTTTGGAATTTACCAAGGCTAGATTTATGGCCCAGGATGTGATCTATCCTGGAGAAAGTTCCATGTGCACTTGAGAAAAAGGTGAAATTGCTTGTTTTGGGGTGGAAAGTCCTGAAAATATCGATTAAATCTAATTTGTCTATAGTATCATTTAAAGTTTGTGTTTCCTTGTTAATTTTCTGTTTTGTTGATCTATCCATAGGTGTGAGTGGAGTGTTAAAGTCTCCCACTATTATTGTGTGTTATTGTTAACTTCCCCTTTCATACTTGTTAGTATATTTTGCCTTATATATTGTGGTGCTCCTATGTTGGGTGCATATATATTTATAATTGTTACATCTTCTTCTTGGATTGACCCTTTGATCATTATGTAGTGTCCTTCTTTGTCCCTTTTCACAGCCTTTATTTTAAAGTCTATTTTATCTGAAATGAGTATTGCGACTCCTGCTTTCTTTTGGTCTCCATTTGGTGTCCCCAATTCTTTGTGACCCCGTGGTCTGTAGCCCGCCAGGCTCCTCTGTCCATGGGATTCTTCAGGCAAGAATACTTGAGTGGGTTGCCATTTCCTCCTCCAGGGGATCTTTCCAACCCTGGTCTCCTGCATTGTAGGCAGATTTTGTTTACTATCTGAGCCACCAAGGAAGCCTCAATTGTTATAATAATATCTGTTTCATAGGGTTGATATATTAATACCTATGGAGTGCTTAGAGTAGAATCTAGCACGAAAGCAATTAACTTTCTTTCTTAAAGACTTTTTTGATGTGGACCATTTTAAAAGTCTTTATTGAATTTGTTATAATATTGCTTCTGTTTTTATATTTTTCGGCTACGAGGCATGTAAGATCTTAGCTCCCTGACCAGGGGTTAAACCCATACCCCCTGCATTGGAAGGCAAAATGTTAACCACTGGATGGCCAGGGAAGTTCCACGGTGATAGCTTTTAGCTTTCACTTTTGCCTAGCCTGGAGACAGAGCTAAGGGTGCTTGAACTTCAAAGACCTTCACAGTTCTTAGTTTATAGCATCCAGGCTCTGTCAGACTCAACCAAATGAAGACTAGGACTCCTAGGACTTCCAGGGATTTTCTCTTCAAACTGTGGAAGCTTCTACTCCTCCTTCCATATGATGGATGATTTAATGCATATGAGTACCTCCTTGAGTTTATATTCATCCTTTGGTTCTGGTTCAAAGTTACCCCCCAAAAGATGTTTCAATGTAACACTCCTATTTAGGAATTGAGTCCTATGTATTCTTTCTTCTAGTAAAAACTCACTTCTCTTTGAATCACCTCTTCAGTATTTTCAATCTGTCATCCTTCACTGAATCTGATACCCAAGGTTAACTAACTGATCACATGTATTGGTCAATGGCAGATTTGGTTCTCAGGACACATAACTTCCAATTCAAACCAAGTCCCAACTAATTATGCTGCCTCCCTATGTTGGACAGTCAACTTTCTATTTTATTACTTCCCTTTAACGTGGAAAGTCTTTCTTTCTCCAGGCAGCCTTTTGTTCTCTCATAAAGCCACTCTTTGGCTTTTTCTTAGGGTATTGCCATAACCAAAACACACTTTTCATGCTCCTAGTATATAATCCGATACTTTCTTCTTGTCCCTGCAACCTTTAAATGAAGCCTACTCAGACTGCCATCTCTGTAATGTTTCTCATTTTTGAAATCCCTTAGCCCTTGACTTTTTAAACAGTAATTTTATTTATTTATTTTTGGTTGTGCTGGATCTTTATTGCTGCACAAGGGCTTTCTCTAGTTGTGGTGAGTAGGGGCTATTCTCTAGTTGTAGTGTGTGGTCTTCTCATTGCAGTGGCATCTCTTGTTGCAGAGCGTGTGCTCTAGTGTGCGGAGGCTTCAGTAGTTGCAGCAGGTGGGCTTAGTAGTTGTAGCTCCTGAGTGCTAGAGCACAGGCTCAATAGTTGTTGCACATGGGCTTAGTTGCTCCGCAGGATGTGGTATGTTTCCTGATCAGGGATCAAACCCTTGTCTCCAGCATTGGCAGGTGGATTCTTTACCACCGAGCCAGCACGGAAACCCCTTTCTATGAATTTTTATCTCAGGAGTCTATTGGGAATCACATGGAACTGTAATAAACGTTTATTGAGTAAATGAGGAAACAGTGATAGAGACTGGCCAGGAAAAAAAAAGGTTTATTCAACAAGTCTTCAGAGATGTTAAAAATTGTCTTTCTTCCATGGAGATCTGAGTCTGTGGAACAGGGACTCCAGCAAAGCAGTTCTCATCGACATGGTCTTTAAGCATTTCCAGTATCTGTGATAGTGGAAAGGATAGAAAGTTAAGATGGACGTGGCTTTCTGGATCAGTGAAAATTCCTTCCCTGAGATCTGGGTAGTGTATTGCCTGAGGAAATCCAGTTAGTATAGTGGAAATGAGATTCATTACTTAAAATGATCCAACTTGCAGTTCTATGAACTGTCTGAGATTTGACTATCAGGGGCTCCTTTTCAATAAAGGTATTTTTCTACAATAAGTTGCACTTTGAGCAGTATGATATCCATGAAAAATATTTAGCCAGAATTTTTATGGCGGAGGTTTGAGGGGAGACAAGACAAAGGGTTATCATTCCATCTGGAAGGAGTTTTGCTTACCTTTGCTGCAGGGAGCACTGTACTCAGCAACTGCAAACTCATCTGAATAAAAACAAAAACAGTCAAGCCAAGTGAGAGGGAAAGCAAACATTGATGGGATACAGGTTAGTGAAAGAATCTTTATTGTGGGAAGAATTGTATCAGAAACACCAGCATCATTCATTTGAAGTATTCTTACTGCCTTGTGTCTTCAAATACTGTATCTTATGCTTTCCTTTACCCTAAACTCTTGAAGGGCAGCAGTTTAGATATTATACTTATGTAAATTTCATATTGTCCTATAGTCGATTTTATCTGAAGAAAAGAGAACCAGATCTCCTACAGGTGCTTTGTGATAGGAATAGCGCATTTACACAACAGGTAATTTCTACAATGTTTGTGTAGAAGACAAAGACAGGGGAATCAGACTTGGTGGAGACAAAATGAACTGATGAGAGCAGTTAGTTTAATGAACTGGCCCAACACATCTCTCAAATATAAATCTCTGTGATCAGGAATTTAATTTCTGTGTGAACATTGCTCTCACTCACCTGTCTCATAATAGTCATAGACTTTCACTATGGCTGGTTTCAGATCCCTTACTGGGATGTCTTGCAGAACTGTGAAGGTCAAGGTCAGGGTCTCATTTGTCACCTATAAAGCAAAAGGGAATTACATGATACTCCAGGGAGCTTCTGTCTCTCTTCTTTGAGTGAGTTTAAGTATTCATCCATTTTGGGGAAAAATTTTGGTCAACTAACAGGGTCCTTAAATTGGGTTAAAAGCTCTCAAAATAGATGAAAACTTCCCCAAACTATTTCTTAAATAACTAAAACTATTCATAGACTCCCATTAATGTGAGTTCATGGCTCTATTCATAGGGGTGAATGATGTATGCTTTTTATTGTTTGAATACCTATGTTTATTTTTAAGTGTCAGAATTCAATATTTTCACTTCTCTATCTTGCAGAAATACTTGTTAACCCAAAATACGTGTATATACATGGCTGAGTCCTTTTGCTCTTCACCTGAAACTGACATAACATTGTAAATTGACTAATATGTGCATGCTAAGTCGCTTCAGTTTTGTCTGACTCTTTGTGACCCTATGGACTATAGTTCACCAGGGTTCTCTGTCCATGGGATTTTCCAGGCAAGAATACTGGAGTGGGTTGCCATGCTCTCCTCCAGGGGATCTTCCTGAACCAGGGATTAAACCCTTGTCTGTTATGTCTCCTGCATTGGCAGGTAGGTTTTTTTTTTTTCACCACTGAGCTACCTGGGAAGCCCAATTGGCTATACCCCCATGCAAAATAAAAAGTTTTAAAAAAAGAAATATAAAAGGCATATCACTGCAGACTGAAGTTTCATAACATTGTGAGCTATAATATCCATCAATATGGGAATGAATAAACTATGCAACAACACAAAACTGTAACATCAGATTGGTTTATTGGTGGACTGATCTTATATTTTATGGCCTAAGTCCTTTGTGAGATTGATAGTATATTACTCTTTTGTCTTACTGATGTGATGTTGAAATGTGTGTGTGCTCAGTCATGTCCAACCCTTAGCGACGCCAAGGACTGTACCCCACCAGGCTCCTCTGTCCATGGGATTTCCCAGGCAAGAATACTGGAGTGGGTTGCCATTTCCACCTCCAGGGAATCTTCCTGATCTGGGGATCAAACCCTTGTCTCTTGAGTCTCCTGCATTGGCAGGTGGATTCTTTACCATTGGTGTCACCTGGGATGTTGATATAATAATTGACTAAACCCAACGGTTGCTTCCTTCTATTATGCAGTATTTGCAAAATAATTATGCACATAAATCAGCACCTTTTGTGGAGAATTTCTTGCTTTTTGGGGTCCTAGAAATATTCACATCCCAATATTATATATAACAAGCTATTTCTTCCCATAGTCCCAGATGGAATATAAACAGAGGAGAGGGGAATATTCATTGGAACTAATGTTAGAATTCTCAAATTTTTAGTATGGAGGTGATGTCTCCAAAAATGCCTTAATTCATTTCCTAAGTAGTTCTCCATCTGTATTTTTTTGCAACTAGATTGGCAGGCTGCTCACCTTATCCAGATAAATCAAAACATGGTTGTTGCTAACTTCCGTTCGGCTCACGTCAGATCTTTTAAGCTGAGGAAAATTAAGACATCGTAAATGTTAATAAACAGATGAAAACCCTGGGGAACCAGAAAAAAGAATGTTTATTACCAAACTAAGCCTGAGGGTGAAATTTCTTGAAATGCTCTTTATAAGCAAAGACAGTAATGTGGCAAATTAAAAAAGGAAAGGTAATTGGGATGCAGGGTTTAATATTAGTATGATACAGGACCTATGTATAAAGTTGATTTATTTGAGGAACAGGGAACAAAAAAAACTTAGAAATTACCCATATTTCAAGGTTCAATTCACGTTCCATTATGGAGGCTTTTTTTTAAAAAAAATTTTTCTTATTCTCAATTTTCTCTGTACTTCTGTATAGCTATAGTTTATGTCAATCTTTTTCATATTTTTTCACTAGTTCATGTGCTCATGCTTTATTTTCTGAATATTCTAAGCTCCATTAAAGCAGGAGCCTGCCAACACTTTTTTTCCTAGTGGATGTGGCTTCTAGCACAGTGCTGTTCATGACAGGAGACAGACTGTTACTGTGAATGTCACTAAAGCAGTGGACAGGAAGGATGCTGGAGCGGGCAAGGTCACCAGGTCTGCCCAGGAAGTTCAGAGAACTAAATTAATATGATCCTTAATACCTGCCACTCCAGTATGATCGGTGGTGGAGGAACAGTCTCAAAATTGTCTGAACTGACCACTGAAGTTAGTAGTGAAAGACTAGTTAATCATAACAATGCTTCATAACACTAGAGGAAAAGGAGAATGTTTTACAGACCATTTGTTTTTCATTGGTGGCAGTTTTGGGTTATTAGTACTTAAAATTAATATTTCAAATTAATATCTTAATGGAAACGTGACCAAAAAATCCATCACAAAATTTTGAGACCCATTAAAGCAAAGTTTAATGAGAAAACAAACAACTCCCCATACAAACATGCTAAATTATATTTCTGCATTTGGTGAAAGAAATGTCTTTGGTAGGAGTTGATTTAATAGTATTTTATATTAATATCTTAGTCTAGAGATATATAAAACATTAAATAAAATAGAGTATAGAGTCTCCTGGGCTTATTGTAAACCTACCATTTTCACTGTTGTTTTCACGGGAATGAAGCCAGATACCATCTTCACGTCAACAATTGCCATGTTGGAGGCTGGACGGCTTCCGATGTAACTAAAGATCCAGGGAAGAAAGGAGTTAGGATTTTCTGTATCATTAAATATTCTTTTTCTATGTCTGCAGTAAGCATGTAAGAGCTGTTAAAGGTACCAAAAGTCTTCCTAAATTTCTTATCAAGTAGCTCAAAAAACTGGCTGTGCATTAGAATCTTCAGGGGAGCCCGTTGAAACCACAGAGACCAGGCCTTACTCCAGACCAGATGAATCAGAATTTCATGGGTGTGACCTCGGAGCATCTGCCTTTTAAGAAAGCTCTATAAGTGATGTATAGCTGGGCAGTTCAGTTCAGTCGCTTAGTCGTGTCCGACTCTTTGTGACCCCATGGACTGCAGCACACCAGGCATCCCTGTGTATCACCAACTCCCGGAGTTTACTCAAACTCATATCCATCCAGCTGGTGATGCCATCCAACCATCTCATCCTCTGTCATCCCCTTCTCCTCCCGCCTTCAGTCTTTCCCAGCATCAGTGTCTTTTCATATGAGTCAGTTCTTCACATCAGGTGGCCAAAGTATTGGAGTTTCAGCTTCAGCATCAGTCCTTCCAATGAATATTCAGGACTAATTTCCTTTAGGATGGACTGGTTGGATCTCCTTGCAGTCCAAGGGACTCTTTTTTTTTTTTTTAATAAATTTATTTATTTTAGTTGGGGGCTAATTACTTTACAATATTGTAGTAGTTTTTGCCATACATTGACATGAATCAGCCATGGGTTCACATGTGCTCCCCCTCCCGAACCCTTCTCCCACCTCCCTCCCCATCCCATCCCTCTGGGTCATCCCAATGCTCCAGCCCTGAGCATCTGTCCCATGCATAGAACATGGAATGGTGTTCCACTTCACATATGACAATATACATGTTTCAGAGTTATTGTCCCAGAACATCCCACCCTCACCTTCCTGAGGTCCACAGGACTGTTCTATGCATTCTGTGTCTCTTATTCTCTCGCATATAGGGTTACCGTTACCATCTTTCAAATTCCATATATATGCATTAGTATACTGTATTGGTGCTTTTCTTTCTGGCTCACTTCACTCTGTATAATGGGCTCCAGTTTCATCCATCTCAATAGAACCGATTCAAATGTACTCTTAAGAGTCTTCTCCGACACCACAGTTCAAAGAGCATAGGCTGAAGATGAGAGGGTAACTAACCTATCCATTTATTTGGTTAAATGTACTTTGTCTCATTTTTTGTCTGAATAATATCCCCAGCCATGTTCTAATAGTCTTGTTGTTGTTGTTCAGTCCCTAAGTCGGGTCTGATTCTTTGCGACCCCATAGACTACAGGATTGCCAGGCTCCCTCATCCTTCACTGATCTGGCACAGTTTGCTCATGATATTCTTGTGGACAGATACAAATAGCCCAGGTAGTTATTTGAAAATGGCTGCATATGTATGTATGTTCTCCAGATTGAATATTTTATATGTAATCTGAGATTTTAATTATCACCAGTAGAAATTCTAACTAGAGAGTCACTACCTCCCTTCTATTCATACTTGTCAAGAGGTCTCCACCTCTGTCCTGGATCAAAGCAAGAATAATATCGGATTTCATGACAATAGAAATGATCAGGATGAATCAATTACATTAGAATAAAATCAGGAATTCAGGTTAGAGGGAGGGGTAATGTTCTTTATGTAATTATTATTGAGGAGGATTAATAAGCTGTGAATAAGGAAATTAGACAGGAAGAGATCCTGCAGTGGGGGATGTACAATGTAAACCCCATCACTGAGAAATTCTGTGTCAACATGGGAACAGGTGGCTTTTTCAATAAAATGCGGAACAGACATTCACTGTTACGCTGCTCTGCTTAATGTGGAGTTCTATTGAAAAGATTGGCTGTTATACCGCAGTACTACATGATGCAGTCAGAGGTCTTACCTGACATTCAGTGAGATCTGGAAGCTGGTGTGGGCTTTTGGGTCCATCACAAGTTTGGGGCAGAGTCTGCACTCTCAAAGCAAATGGGAACTCGTCTTTTTTCGGGAGAATATTGTATTTCAAAAGATGTTCTGTGGAAACAGAGAAAAATCGGTGATTTTCCCTTCTCCAGAAACTCCTCCCAGCTTCCCTCAACTCTTTCTTACTCATTTGCCAAAATCGTATCGCTGAGTTAGGACTTTTCAGTGACCATGGTGACTCTGCTGACCTTCTGTCCCCAGAATCTCACCTGGAGGTAAACACATCCTTCGCTCCTGTGACTGACATTGCTGTACTCTCCTCCGGGCACCTCTGGCAATGAACCCTGCAGCGTAGTAACAGGCGGGTTGCTGTTTTCCACTTGGAATATTGTGGAAAATGTCCCTGAAGACTGGATGGTCACCTGTGCAGCCTTCCCAGTCCTGGTTGAAAGTGGGCTGCTCCGTATTTGGACAAGGCGTGGAGAGCTACCACTGTGTCCTGGAAGAGACAGGTGAGAGGACACCACTTAGGCATGACAACCCTTGGAAGACCCAAAAGTCCATGTTTAGTGAATAGTGAAAGTTGCTCTAGTCGTGTCTGACTCTTTGCGACCCCATGTGACTGTAGCCCGCCTGAGGATCTCTGTCCATGGAAGATTCTCCAGGCAAGAAATACTGGAGTGGTTAGCCTTTCCCTTCTCCAGGGTATCTTCCCAACCCAGGGACTGAACCCTCCAGGGTCTCCCGCATTTGCAGGCAGATTCTTTAACCATCTGAGCCACCAGGGAAGCCCCCAAGAATACTGGAGTGGGTAGCCTATCCCTTCTCCTGGGGAACTTCCAAGCCCAGGGATAGAACCAAGGTCTCCTGCATTGCAGGAGGATTTCTTTACCAGCTGATGTTACTCAGGGAAAAACCAAAAACCCATGGGTAACTTGCCACAGAAAAGGAGCTTCTCGGTTTTCCTATATATTCCTGTTCCCCTCACTACTTAGTATGTAGAATCCTCTTTTCAAGATTGATTATAATCCTTAGATAGATGACCAAGAGACCATATCCTTTGCGTGTATCTGCCTTGGACTGTATTGGTTCTCTGTCGGGTATACTATCCTTATTTTCTCACCATTCTCAAATACTAATAACATTTTTTCCTCAATTTCAAGTCTATTGTCTTATCTCTTCATTTTTTTCTTTTTATATGTTAATATGTGTTTGTTATCTTGTTCAAAATCATTTTGCTACATGAAGGTGAAGTGAAAGGTTCTGGCTAAGCACGGACGCTGGGTGGAGGAGAAGCCCCCCTGGGAATTCTGCCTGCTTTGGAGATCCACTTCACGATGCTCGTGGCAGGGGTGAGGTCCCTCCATGGTTGGGTGGCAGGCTGGGCCGTGAGGTAAGCGAGGAGCACATAGGCAGTCATCTCAACCTCCGCCAGTGATGGAGCCCTGGGTTGGGAGTAAACATCCTCCATGAGCGCCCTGGGTTTTCTGAAGTCGTGTCCAGTGGATGGAAGTTATCTGGAGGTGAGAAAAAGATTTGTACGTGACCACGTAACTCATATTCAACTTCAAGTAAAAGTGTACAGGAGCCAGACTTGAAGTGAGGGTTGCTTTTCCAACGATAGTCTGTTAACTTATCTAGATGCGTTTCCTCGTTTACAATGAAACGCCGAATTTGACTTCTCATAGAACTGGGGCTAAGGCGGTCATGTTGTCTGGAGTTCAAAGCCTACAGCCCGTTCCAAGTTGTCAAATGGTTGCTGCAGGTTGTGTTGGTGGAAGAAATAGCCGAGCAAGTTCTCTGATTGTTTGTAGTAATTTCCTACATCTGATGTTATTCTGACCTTTTCTTAGGGTTTTGTTCAATTTTCTATAAAAGCCTATTCTTTGGAGATTTCTTATGCGCATCACAAATCACATGAGATAATCGGGTTTTTTCATTTATTCGATTAAAAAAAATGAAGTATTTCTCAAGCTACCAAAGGCTGACAGGGTTGTGGAGAACTAACAGGAAAAGATTTATAACCACTGTGGGAAGTAAACATCTCATTTGAGTGTAATTTGGCAGTATTCCGAGCAAAGGGAAATAAAAAAATGGTACTTTAGCTCACGAATCCAGCGGTTATGCATTCCAAGATTCAAAGTTAGACAAACTCAAGTACTACCCCCTCAACTGAGAATATGAGTTTTCATTGCAGCTATGGTTTGCAACGGAAGTAAATAAACAAGAAAAAGATCCATGAAAAGGGACACTCTATGTAAGTTTACCACCTTTTAGTATATTGTATTGTTATTATGTTTTTTATTTTACAGCAGTGAAAATTAACACACCTGTACAAGGTTTCTCCTTTCAGCCTAACGCTTGAACTTAAAATACAAAAGTCAAAGCATGACAGACAAGGTTCAAGTAGATAATACTTATAAGGATGATTGTTCTTATCTAAAGATTAAAAAATGTAAGCATTCTGAATATTATTTAGGATTACAACATGCAATACATAAGATAAATCCATGGAGATTGTAATTACAATTTCTGGATCAACTACATTTTAGAGTAGCATGGGCACCCCGAGGGTTTTTCCAGCATTGGCAATATTTTGTTTCTTAAGCTGAAATGGAGGTATTAAAGGTATTTGCTAATTATTTATTTATGCATTTTTGTATACCTGTAATATTTCTCAGTGCATTATAAGAATAAACAACTATTATTAGTATTGTCAAGGGAGGAAGGCAGATATGTTTTATTGGATTAATTTATTATTTGCATCTTATTTTTTATTTCTTACATACTCTCATATAGACAATTATATAAGGCGAAATAGTGTGTGGATAATGAAATAGAACAGAGTCTCTCCAAACATCTTCAGTCTAGAGAAATGGGAGCATAAAATACTAGTATAAATTTCATGGGATGTACATTCCTCTAGTATTATGTTTAAAATGATATGATACTACTGGGTGAGTTGGGGCATATATTGAGAACTGGTATCTTAATCAATAGCTATTACTTGTTATATAGCACTTGTCTGGGCCATATACGTTTTTAGCATCTAGTCTTCAGAGGCCAGCTTCTTAATACTAGAGTATATTGCTTTTCCTTTGGGTGTATAAACTTGAGTAGCAACTTTGAGTTTGAATAATGAGTTTGAGAGGGAGAGATTCCTTGGATGGCCCAGTGGTTAAGTACTCAGCCCAATGCAAGCGCTGTGGGTTGATCCCTGTTGGGGAACTAAACCCACACGCTGTGGGGTGGGCCAAAAAAATAAAAAAAAAACAAAATGTAAATATAATATATAGTTAAAAGAAAAGGGGGGAAAAGGGGATCCTGAGAGGTAGTCAGGGGAGATTTTGGGTGTGAATTTTTGATCCCGGGAATGTGGGATGGGAAAATTTCCCGGGGGTGTTTTCTTCCCTTTCCCTTTCACGGTTCCTCTCCAGTGATGGATCCCCTCTGTCCCCCTTTTCCCCTTTTTACCTCCCCAGGGAAAAGGGCATAGGCCAACAGCCCTTTGGGTGAGACGTGGCTGCTTTGGGACCCTTTCCCTTTGGGTTGATTCCCCCACGCGAGCCCAGCGAAAGGGCATTGCGGACGATGGGTGCTGGGAGGGAAAACGGGAAGGAGTGAGTGTGGAATAGGGGGGCCCGGGGCCCCCCCAGGAAACACAACCACAGCACAGATCAAAATTGTTCAAAAGGGATTGGCCCTCTAGCCCTTTCTTTACGGATGGAAAAAAATTTTTTAATCTGTTAGTCTACATTCTAACTTTCAAAACGCAAAAGTATAATCCATACTTTAGAATTCATTCTTTTAAAATGGGGTGTGGGGTGGGTGGGAGGGTGGTGGGGGGGGAGTCTTTTATGTTTTTTGGGTTGATCAATTTCTACAATCTGGGAAGCATACATGCAAAAAGGGGGGGAAAAGCTGAGTAAGGTGACTTTTCCAGAAAAATGTCAGCGTTTCATTGCCCCAAGCAATGCTTTAGCCGGGGACACTTATGTGACAGGGAGAGGCATCTCTAAAAGGGCGATGGTGATGTAGGCAGAGAGGGTCACTTCATCATCCACCCCCCCCCGTAAACATGAGAAGAGGAAAATTTAGTAAGAAGGGCATTTATATGATACGCTTACCCTTTGGAAACAAAAAAAATCTCAAATAAACAAATTTAAACTTATGTCTGAAGCAACAGGCAAGAAGAACAAACAAAACCCCAAAATATATAGAAGGGAAAAAAAACATAAAGACAGGGCAAAATAAAAGAAATAAAACAAAAATTAGAGTCAATGAAAAAAAAAGCTGGGTTTTTTGAAAAGATGACAAAATTGATAAACCTTTTACCGGTCATCATGAAAAAAAAAGGGAGCAACAGCCCAAATCAAAAAAAAATCGAAGTGAAAAAAGGAAAGTTACAACCCAACACCACAGAATACAGAGGGGTAAAAAAAGAGCTCTACCGCAACGTATGTCATAAAATGGACAATCAGAAGTGAACTATTCCAGAAGGTCCCTCTCCCAAGATTGAACCCGGAAGGAATAGAAATTTGAACAGATGCATTACCGTACTGAACTTTACTCAGTAATTTAAAAAAATCCAAAAACTTCGAGAATGCCTTTTATCAGCTCCTTGTATTCTGCGTCATGGATATGTCTAATCCCCATTTACCACCAGGGCAAAGATCAAGTCACCCTAGTTCCATTCCCTCTTTTGGGCGCTCTCCAGTTTTATTTTCACTGATCCTTCCTAAGGAATCCCTGGTTATCACTTCCCCTCCTTATCCCTTTTGGACACTATGAGGACAAACCGAAACTACTCTGGAAAACGTCACCTTGAGGGCATTGTAAGCAGAGACCCCGAACTCC
>JAGTYA010000264.1:0-33633 GCA_024291935.2 Okapia johnstoni | reverse complement strand
TTTCTCTGACTTTCCAGGTATCACTTCCCAGCCCCTTGTGATTTTCAGCCAGATGCAGCCTTGCAGGGTGTCTTCCTTAAAGTTAAAAAAGGTAGCCCAAGGGACTGCTTATTCAGTCTTCCCTGGTGCAAGAGGTGTTTGGCTGTGAAGACGCCAGAACAATGGCTCTGCTCCCAGGGCCTCAGTTTCCCAGTCAGAACAGACCTAGTCTCCAGAGCTCTCTGCTACAGAGCAGACATGGGGAAAAAGCGCTGTGGAGCGTGCCTTCACGTTCCAGGGCACTGTCGAAGCCTTACCTGGGCTTTGGAGCCTAGGCACTGTGGCCTCTTTTACTGACTTTCCAGTTATCACTTCCCAGCTCCTTGTGATTTTCAGCCAGATGCAGCCTTGCAGGGTCTCTTTCTTAGAGTCAAAAAAGGTAGCCCAAGGGACAGCTTATTCAGTCTTCCCTGGTGCAAGAGGTGTTTGGCTGTGAAGACGCCAGAACAATGGCTCTGCTCCCAGGGCCTCAGTTTCCCATTCAGAACAGACCTAGTCTCCAGAGCTCTCTGCTACAGAGCAGACATGGGGAAAAAGCGCTGTGGAGGGTGCCTTCACGTTCCAGGGCACTGTCGAAGCCTTACCTGGGCTTTGCAGCCTAGGCACTGTGGCCTCTTTCTCTGACTTTCCAGGTATCACTTCCCAGCCCCTTGTGATTTTCAGCCAGATGCAGCCTTGCAGGGTGTCTTCCTTAAAGTTAAAAAAGGTAGCCCAAGGGACTGCTTATTCAGTCTTCCCTGGTGCAAGAGGTGTTTGGCTGTGAAGACGCCAGAACAATGGCTCTGCTCCCAGGGCCTCAGTTTCCCAGTCAGAACAGACCTAGTCTCCAGAGCTCTCTGCTACAGAGCAGACATGGGGAAAAAGCGCTGTGGAGGGTGCCTTCACGTTCCAGGGCACTGTCGAAGGCTTACCTGGGCTTTGGAGCCTAGGCACTGTGGCCTCTTTCACTGACTTTCCAGGTATCACTTCCCAGCCCCTTGTGATTTTCAGCCAAAGGCAGCCTGGCAGGGTCCCTTCTTAGAGTCATAAAAGGTAGCCCAAGGGAGTGCTCATTCAAGCTTCCCTGGTGCAAGAGGTGTTTGTCTGTTAAGAAGCCACAACAATGGGTCTGATCCCAGGGCCTCAGTTTCCCAGTCAGAACAGACCTATTCTCCACAACTCTCTGATACAGAGCACACATGTGGCAATAGCTCTGAGGAGGGTTCCTTGAAGTTCCTTGGCTTGGGGAAGCCCTATCTCGGCGGTGGCACCTAGGCACTGTGATCTCTTCCACTGACTTTCCAGGTAGCACTTTCCAGCCCCTTGTGATTTTCAGTGAAAAGGCAGCCTGGCAGCGTCTCTTCCTTAGAGTCATAAAAAGTAACCCAAGGGAGTGCTTATTCAAGCTTCCCTGGTGCAAGAGGTGTTTGTCTGTTAAGAAGCCACAACAATGGGTCTTCTCCCAGGACCTAAGTTTCCCAGCCAGAACAGACCTAGTCTCCAGATGTCTCTGCTAGAGAGCACACATCTGGCAAGAGCTCTGAGACGTGTTCATTGAGTTTCCCCTGCTTGGGGAAGCCCTACCCGGGCGGTGGGGCCTAGGCACTGTGGGCTCTTCCCCTGACTTTCCAGGTAGCCGTTTGCAGCCCCTTGTGATTTTCAGCCAAAGCAGCCTGGCAGAGTCTCTTCCTTAGAGTCATAAAAGGTAGCCCAAAGGAGTGCTTATTCAGGCTCCCCTGGTGCAAGAGGTGTTTGTCTGTTAAGAAGCCACAACAATGGATCTGCTCCCAGGGCCTCAGTTTCCCAATCAGAACAGACCTAGTAGTCTCCAGAGCTGGCTGCTACAGAGCACACATGGGGCAATAGCTCTGAGGAGTGTTCCTTGATGTTCCCTGGCTTGGGGAAGCTCTTCCCGGGCGGTGGGGCCTAGGCACTGTGGCCTCTTCCACTGACTTTCCAGGTAGCACTTTTCAGGCCCTTGTAATTTTCAGCCAAAGACAGCCTGGCAGGGTCTCTTCCTCAGAGTCATAAAAGGTAGCCCAAGGGAGTGCTCATTCAAGCTTCCCTGGTGCAAAGGTGTTTGTCTGTTAAGAAGCCACAGCAATGGGTCTGTTCCGAGGGCCTCAGTTTCCAGTCAGAAAAGACCTAGTAGTCTCCAGAGCCCTTTGATACAGAGCACACATAGGGCAATAGCTCTGAGGAGTGTTTCTGGAGGCTCCCTGGCTTGCGGAAGCCCTTCCCGGGCGGTAGGGCCTAGGCATTGTGGCCTCTTCCACTGAATTTCCAGGTAGCACTTTCCAGCCCCTTGTGATTTTCAGCCAAAGACAGCCTGGCAGGGTCTCTTTCTTACAGCCATAAGAGGTCACCCAAGGGAGTGCTTATTCAGGCTTCCTGGTACAAGAGGTTTTTGTCTGTTAAGAAGCCACAACAATGGGTCTGCTCCCAGGCCTCAGTTTTCCCCAGACAGAACAGACCTAGTCTCCAGAGCTCTCTGCTACAGAGCACACATGGAGCAATAGCTCATAGGAGTGTTCCTTGAGGTTCCCTGGCTTGGGGAAGCCCTACCCGGGCGGTGCGGCCTAGGCACTGTGGCCTCTTCCACTGACTTTCCCCGGCCTAGGCACTGTGGCCTCTTCCCCTGACTTTCCACGTAGCACTTTCCAGCCACTTGTGATTTTCAGCCAAATGTAGTCTGGCAGGGTCTCTTCCTTAGAGTCATAAAAGGTAGCCCAAGGGAGTGCTTATCCAATCTTCCCTGGCGCAAACAGGTGTTCCCTGTTATGAAGGGACAACAATGGGTTTGCCTCCAGGGCCTCAGTTTCCCAGTCAGAACAGACCTAGTCTCCAGAGCTCTCTGCTACAGAGCACACATGGGGGGCATTAGCTCTGAGGAGGGTGCCTTGACGTTCACAGGGCTTGGGGAAGCCCTACCGGGGCGGTGGGGCCTAGGCACAATGGCCCTTTCACTGACTTTCCAGGTATCACTTCCAGCCCCTTGTGATTTTCAGCCAAATGCAGCCTTGCAGGGTCTCTTCCTTAGAGTCAAAAAAAGTAGCCCAAGGGACTGCTTATTCAGTCTTCCCTGGTGCAAGAGGTGTTTGGCTGTTAAGACGCCAGAACAATGGGTCTGCTCCCCAGGGCCTCAGTTTCCCAGTCAGAACAGACCTAGTAGTCTCCAGAGCTCTCTGCTACAGAGCAGACATGGGGCAATAGCTCTGAGGAGGGTTCCTTGAGGTTCCCTGCCTTGGGGAAGCCCTACCCGGGTGCTGGGGCCTAGGCACTGTGGCCTCTTTCACTGACTTTCCAGGTATCACTTCCCAGCCCCTTGTGATTTTCAGCCAGATGCAGCCTTGCAGGGTCTCTTCCTTAGAGTCAAAAAAGGTAGCCCAAGGGACTGCTTATTCAGTCTTCCCTGGTGCAAGAGGTGTTTGGCTGTGAAGACGCCAGAACAATGGGCTCTGCTCCCAGGGCCTCAGTTTCCCAGTCAGAACAGACCTAGTCTCCAGAGCTCTCTGCTACAGAGCAGACATGGGGAAAAAGCGCTGTGAGGAGGAGGGTGCCTTGAGGTTCCCTGGGCACTGTCGAAGCCCTACCTGGGCTTTGGAGCCTAGGCACTGTGGCCTCTTTCACTGACTTTCCAGGTATCACTTCCCAGCCCCTTGTGATTTTCAGCCAGATGCAGCCTTGCAGGGTCTCTTCCTTAGAGTCAAAAGGTAGCCCAAGGGACTGCTTATTCAGTCTTCCCTGGTGCAAGAGGTGTTTGGCTGTGAAGACCCAGAACAATGGCTCTGCTCCCCAGGGCCTCAGTTTCCCAGTCAGAACAGACCTAGTCTCCAGAGCTCTCTGCTACAGAGCAGACATGGGGAAAAAGCTCTGAGGAGGGTTCCTTGAGGCTCCCTGGCTTGTCGAAGCCCTACCCGGGCTTGGGAGCCTAGGCACTGTGGCCTCTTTCACTGACTTTCCAGGTATCACTTCCCAGCCCCTTGTGATTTTCAGCCAGATGCAGCCTTGCAGGGTCTCTTCCTTAGAGTCAAAAAAGGTAGCCCAAGGGACTGCTTATTCAGTCTTCCCCTGGTGCAAGAGGTGTTTGGCTGTGAAGACGCCAGAACAATGGCTCTGCTCCCAGGGCCTCAGTTTCCCCAGTCAGAACAGACCTAGTCTCCAGAGCTCTCTGCTACAGAGCAGACATGGGGAAAATAGCTCTGAGGAGGGTGCCTTGAGGTTCCCTGGGCTTGGGGAAGCCTTACCCGGGGCTTTGGGCCCTAGGCACTGTGGCCTCTTTCACTGACTTTCCAGGTATCACTTCCCAGCCCCTTGTGATTTTCAGCCAGATGCAGCCTTGCAGGGTCTCTTCCTTAGAGTCAAAAAAGGTAGCCCAAGGGACTGCTTATTCAGTCTTCCCTGGTGCAAGAGGTGTTTGGCTGTGAAGACGCCAGAACAATGGCTCTGCTCCCAGGGCCTCAGTTTCCCAGTCAGAACAGACCTAGTCTCCAGAGCTCTCTGCTACAGAGCAGACATGGGGAAAAAGCTCTGTGGAGGGTTCCTTGAGGTTCCAGGGCACTTGGGGAAGCCTTACCCGGGGCTTTGGGGCCTAGGCACTGTGGCCTCTTTCACTGACTTTCCAGGTATCACTTCCCAGCCCCTTGTGATTTTCAGCCAGATGCAGCCTTGCAGGGTCTCTTCCTTAGAGTCAAAAAAGGTAGCCCAAGGGACTGCTTATTCAGTCTTCCCTGGTGCAAGAGGTGTTTGGCTGTGAAGACGCCAGAACAATGGCTCTGCTCCCAGGGCCTCAGTTTCCCAGTCAGAACAGACCTAGTCTCCAGAGCTCTCTGCTACAGAGCAGACATGGGGAAAAAAGCTCTGAGGAGGGTTCCTTGAGGTTCCAGGGCACTGTCGAAAGCCTTACCCGGGGGCTTTGGAGCCTAGGCACTGTGGCCTCTTTCACTGACTTTCCAGGTATCACTTCCCAGCCCCTTGTGATTTTCAGCCAGATGCAGCCTTGCAGGGTCTCTTCCTTAGAGTCAAAAAAGGTAGCCCAAGGGACTGCTTATTCAGTCTTCCCTGGTGCAAGAGGTGTTTGGCTGTGAAGACGCCAGAACAATGACTCTGCTCCCAGGGCCTCAGTTTCCCAGTCAGAACAGACCTAGTCTCCAGAGCTCTCTGCTACAGAGCAGACATGGGGAAAAAGCTCTGAGGAGGGTGCCTTCACGTTCCAGGGCACTGTCGAAGCCTTACCTGGGGTGCTGGAGCCTAGGCACTGTGGCCTCCTTCACTGACTTTCCAGGTATCACTTTCCAGCCCCTTGTGATTTTCAGCCAGATGCAGCCTTGCAGCGTCTCTTCCTTAGAGTCAAAAAAGGTAGCCCAATGGACTGCTTATTCAGTCTTCCCTGGTGCAAGGGGTGTTTGGCTGTGAAGGCGCCAGAACAATGGCTCTGCTCCCAGGGCCTCAGTTTCCCAGTCAGAACAGACCTAGTCTCCAGAGCTCTCTGCTACAGAGCAGACATGGGGAAATAGCTCTGTGGAGGGTGCCTTGTTTCCAGGGCCTTGGGAAGCCCTACCCTGGGCTTTGGAGCCTAGGCCACTGTGGTCTCTTTCACTGACTTTCCAAGTATCACTTCCCAGCCCCTTGTGATTTTCAGACAGATGAAGCCTTGCAGGGTCTCTTCCTTAGAGTCAAAAAAGGTAGCCCATGGGACTGCTTATTCAGTCTTCCCTGGTGCAAGCTGTGTTTGGCTGTGAAGACGCCAGAACAATGGCTCTGCTCCCAAGGCCTCAGTTTCCCAGTCAGAACAGACCTAGTCTCCAGAGCTCTCTCCTACAGAGCAGACATGGAGAAAAAGCGCTGTGGAGGGTGCCTTCACGTTCCAGGGCACTGTCGAAGCCTTACCTGGGCTTTGGAGCCTAGGCACTGTGGCCTCTTTCACTGACTTTCCAGGTATCACTTCCCAGCCCCTTGTGATTTTTAGCCAGATGCAGCCTTGCAGGGTCTCTTCCTTAGAATCAAAAAAGGTAGCCCAAGGGACTGCTTATTCAGTCTTCCCTGGTGCAAGAGGTGTTTGGCTGTGAAGAGGCCAGTACAATGGCTCTGCTCCCAGGGCCTCAGTTTCCCAGTACGAACAGTCCTAGTCTCCAGAGCTCTCTGCTACAGAGCAGACATGGGGAAATAGCTCTTAGGAGGGTTCCTTGAGGCTCCCTGCCTTGGGGAAGCCCTACCCGGGTGCTGGGGCCTAGGCACTGTGGCCTCTTTCACTGACTTTCCAGGTATCACTTCCCAGCCTCTTGTGATTTTCAGACAGATGAAGCCTTGCAGGGTCTCTTCCTTAGAGTCAAAAAAGGTAGCCCATTGGACTGCTTATTCAGTCTTCCCTGGTGCAAGAGGTGTTTGGCTGTGAAAAGGCCAGAACAATGGCTCTGCTCCCAGGGCCTCAGTTTCCCAGTAAGAACAGTCCTAGTCTCCAGAGCTCTCTGCTACAGAGCAGACATGGGGAAATAGCTCTGAGGAGGGTTCCTTGAGGCTCCCTGACTTAAGGAAGCCCTACCCGGGTCCTGGGGCCTAGGCACTATGGCCTCTTTCACTGACTTTCCAGGTATCACTTCCCAGCCCCTTGTGATTTTCAACCAGATGCAGACTTGCAGGGTCTCTTCCTTCGAGTCAAAAAAGGTAGCCCAAGGGACTGCTTATTCAGTCTTCCCTGGTGCAAGAGGTGTTTGGCTGTGAAGACGCCAGAACAATGGCTCTGCTTCCAGGGCCTCAGTTTCACAGTCAGAACAGACCTAGTCTCCAGAGCTCTCCGCTACAGAGCAGACATGGGGAAAAAGCGCTGTGGAGGGTGCCTTCACGTTCCAGGGCACTGTCGAAGCCTTACCTGGTCTTTGGAGCCTAGGCACTGTGGACTCTTTCACTGACGTTCCAGGTATCTCTTCCCAGCACCTTGTGATTATCAGCCAGATGCAGCCTTGCAGGGTTTCTTCCTTAGGGTCAAAAAAGGTAGCCCAAGGGACTGATTATTCAGACTTCCCTGGTGCAAGTGGTGTTTGGCTGTGAAGACGCCAGAACAATGGCTCTGCTCCCAGGGCCTCAGTTTCCCAGTCAGAACAGACCTAGTCTCCAGAGCTCTCTGCCACAGAGCAGACATGGGGAAATAGCTCTGAGGAGGGTTCCTTGAGGCTCCCTGCCTTGGGGAAGCCCTACCCGGGTGCTGGGGCCTAGGCACTGTGGCCTCTTTCACTGACTTTCCAGGTATCACTTCCCAGCCCCTTGTGATTTTCAGCCAGATGCAGCCTTGCAGGGTCTCTTCCTTAGAGTCAAAAAAGGTAGCCCAAGGCACTGCTTATTCAGTCTTCCCTGGTGCAAGAGGTGTTTGGCTGTGAAGACGCCAGAACAATGGCTCTGCTCTCAGGGCCTCAGTTTCCCAGTCAGAACAGACCTAGTCTCCAGAGCTCTCTGCTACAGAGCAGACATGGGGAAAAAGCGCTGTGGAGGGTGCCTTCACGTTCCAGGGCACTGTCGAAGCCTTACCTGGGCTTTGGAGCCTAGCAATATGTCCTCTTTCACTGACTTTCCAGGTATCACTTCCCAGCCCCTTGTGATTTTCAGCCAGATGCAGCCTTGCAGGGTCTCTTCCTTAGAGTCAAAAAAGGTAGCCCAAGGGATTGCTTATTCAGTCTTCCCTGGTGCAAGAGGTGTTTGGCTGTGAAGACGACAGAACAATGGCTCTGCTCCCAGGGCCTCAGTTTCCCAGTCAGAACAGACCTAGTCTCCAGAGCTCTCTGCTACAGAGCAGACATGGGGAAAAAGAAACGCTGTGGAGGTGCCTTCACGTTCCAGGGCACTGTCGAAGACTTACCTGGGCTTTGGAGCCTAGGCACTGTGGACTCTTTCACTGACTTTCCAAGTATCTCTTCCCAGCCCCTTGTGATTTTCAGCCAGATGCAGCCTTGCAGGGTCTCTTCCTTAGAGTCAAAAAAGGTAGCCCAAGGGACTGCTTATTCAGTCTTCCCTGGTGCAAGTGGTGTTTGGCTGTGAAGACGCCAGAACAATGGCTCTGCTCCCAGGGCCTCAGTTTCCCAGTCAGAACAGACCTAGTCTCCAGAGCTCTCTGCCCCAGAGCAGACATGGGGAAATAGCACTGAGGAGGGTTCCTTGAGGCTCCCTGCCTTGGGGAAGCCCTACCCAGGTGCTGCGGCCTAGGCACTGTGGCCTCTTTCACTGATTTCCTGGTATAACTTCCCAGCCCCTTGTGATTTTCAGCCAGATGCAGCCTTGCAGGGTCTCTTCCTTAGAGTCAAAAAAGGTAGCCCAAGGGACTGCTTATTCAGTCATCCCTGGTGCAAGAGGTGTTTGGCTGTGAAGACCCCAGAACAATGGCTCTGATCCCAGGGCCTCAGTTTCCCAGTCAGAACAGACCTAGTCTCCAGAGCTCTCTGCTGCAGAGCAGACATGGGGAAATAGCTCTGAGGAGGGTTCCTTGAGGCTCCCTGCCTTGGGGAAGCCCTACACGGCTGCTGGGGCCTAGGCACTGTGGCCTCTTTCACTGACTTTCCAGGTATCACTTCCCAGACCCTTGTAATTTTCAGCCAGATGCAGCCTTGCAGGGTCTCTTCCTTAGAGTCAAAAAAGGTATCCCAAGGGACTGCTTATTCAGTCTTCCCTGGTGCAAGAGGTGTTTGGCTGTGAAGACGCCAGAACAATGGCTCTGCTTCCATGGCCTCAGTTTCACAGTCAGAACAGACCTAGTCTCCAGAGCTCTCTGCTACAGAGCAGACATGGGGAAAAAGCGCTGTGGACGGTGCCTTCACGTTCCAGGGCACTGTAGAAGCCTTACCTGGTCTTTGGAGCCTAGGCACTGTGGACTCTTTCACTGACGTTCCAGGTATCACTTCCCAGCCCCTTGTGATTTTCAGCCAGATGCAGCCTTGCAGGGTCTCTTCCTTAGAGTCACAAAAGGTAGCCCAAGGCACTGCTTATTCAGTCTTCCCTGGTGCAAGAGGTGTTTGGCTGTGAAGACGCCAGAACAATGGCTCTGCTCTCAGGGCCTCAGTTTCCAGTCAGAACAGACCTAGTCTCCAGAGCTCTCTGCTACAGAGCAGACATGGGGAAAAAGCGCTGTGGAGGGTGCCTTCACGTTCCAGGGCACTGTCGAAGCCTTACCTGGGCTTTGGAGCCTAGCAATATGTCCTCTTTCACTGACTTTCCAGGTATCACTTCCCAGCCCCTTGTGATTTTCAGCCAGATGCAGCCTTGCAGGGTCTCTTCCTTAGAGTCAAAAAAGGTAGCCCATGGGATTGCTTATTCAGTCTTCCCTGGTGCAAGGGGTGTTTGGCTGTGAAGACGACAGAACAATGGCTCTGCTCCCAGGGCCTCAGTTTCCCAGTCAGAACAGACCTAGTCTCCAGAGCTCTCTGCTACAGAGCAGACATGGGGAAAAAGCGCTGTGGAGGGTGCCTTCACGTTCCAGGGCACTGTCGAAGACTTACCTGGGCTTTGGAGCCTAGGCACTGTGGACTCTTTCACTGACTTTCCAAGTATCTCTTCCCAGCCCCTTGTGATTTTCAGCCAGATGCAGCCTTGCAGGGTCCCTTCCTTAGAGTCAAAAAAGGTAGCCCAAGGGACTGCTTATTCAATCTTCCCTGGTGCAAGTGGTGTTTGGCTGTGAAGACGCCAGAACAATGGCTCTGCTCCCAGGGTCTCAGTTTCCCAGTCAGAACAGACCTAGTATCCAGAGCTCTCTGCCCCAGAGCAGACATGGGGAAATAGCACTGAGGAGGGTTCCTTGAGGCTCCCTGCCTTGGGGAAGCCCTACCCAGGTGCTGCGGCCTAGGCACTGTGGACTGTTTCACTGACTTTCCAGGTATCACTTCCCAGCCCCTTGTGATTTTCAGACAGATGCAGCCTTGCAGGGTCTCTTCCTTAGAGTCAAAAAAGGTAGCCCAAAGGAATGCTTATTCAGTCTTCCCTGGTGCAAGAGGTGTTTGGTTGTGAAGACGCCAGAACAAAGGCTCTGCCCCCAGGGCCTCAGTTTCCCAGTCAGAACAGACCTAGTCTCCAGAGCTCTCTGCTACAGAGCAGACATGTGGAAAAAGCGCTGTGGAGGGTGCCTTCACGTTCCAGGGCACTGTCGAAGCCTTACCTGGGCTTTGGAGCCTAGGCACTGTGGTCTCTTTCACTGATTTCCTGGTATAACTTCCCAGCCCCTTGTGATTTTCAGCCAGATGCAGCCTTGCAGGGTCTCTTCCTTAGAGTCAAAAAAGGTAGCCCAAGGGACTGCTTATTCAGTCTTCCCTGGTGCAATAGGTGTTTGGCTGTGAAGACTCCAGAACAATGGCTCTGATCCCAGGGCCTCAGTTTCCCAGTCAGAACAGACCTAGTCTCCAGAGCTCTCTGCTGCAGAGCAGACATGGGGAAATAGCTCTTAGGAGGGTTCCTTGAGGCTCCCTGCCTTGGGGAAGCCCTACACGGCTGCTGGGGCCTAGGCACTGTGGCCTCTTTCACTGACTTTCCAGGTATCACTTCCCAGACCCTTGTAATTTTCAGTCAGATGCAGCCTTGCAGGGTCTCTTCCTTAGAGTCAAAAAAGGTAGCCCAAGGGACTGCTTATTCAGTCTTCCGTGGTGCAAGAAGTGTTTGGCTGTGAAGACGCCAGAACATTGGCTCTGCTCCCAGGGCCTCAGTTTCCCAGTCAGAACAGACCTAGTCTCCAGAGCTCTCTGCTACAGAGCAGACATGGGGAAATAGTTCTGAGGAGGGTTCCTTGAGGCTCCCTGCCTTGGCGAAGCTCTAACCGGGTGCTGGGGCCTAGGCACTGTGGCCTCTTTCACTGAATTTCCAGGTATCACTTCCCAGCACCCTGTGATTTTCAGCCAGAGGCAGCCTTGCAGGGTCTCTTCCTTAGAGTCAAAAAAGGTAGCCCAAGGGACTGCTTATTCAGTCTTCCCTGGTGCAAGAGGTGTTTGGCTGTGAAAACGCCAGAACAATGGCTCTGCTGGTGCAAGAGGTGTTTGGCTGTGAAGACGCCAGAAACAATGGCTCTGCTCCCAGGGCCTCAGTTTCCCAGTCAGAACAGACCTAGTCTCCAGAGCTCTCTGCTACAGAGCAGACATGGGGAAAAAGCTCTGTGGAGGGTGCCTTCACGTTCCCCTGCACTGTCGAAGCCTTACCTGGGCTTTGGAGCCTAGTCACTGTGGCCTCTTTCACTGACTTTCCCGGTATCACTTCCCAGCCCCTTGTGATTTTCAGCCAGATGCAGCCTTGCAGGGTCTCTTCCTTAGCGTTAAAAAAGGTAGCCCAAGGGACTGCTTATTCAGTCTTCCCTGGTGCAAGAGGTGTTTGGCTCTGAAGACGCCAGAACAATGGCTCTGCTCCCAGGGCCTCAGTTTCCCAGTCAGAACAGACCTAGTCTCCAGAGCTCCCTGCTACAGAGCAGACATGGGGAAAAAGCTCTGAGGAGGGTTCCTTCAGGTTCCAGGGCACTGTCGAAGCCCTACCCGGGTGCTGGGCCTAGGCACTGTGGCCTCTTTCACTGACTTTCCAGGTATCACTTCCCAGCCCCTTGTGATTTTCAGCCAGATGCAGCCTTGCAGGGTCTCTTCCTTAGAGTCAAAAAAGGTAGCCCAAGGGACTGCTTATTCAGTCTTCCCTGGTGCAAGAGGTGTTTGGCTGTGAAGACGCCAGAACAATGGCTCTGCTCCCAGGGCCTCAGTTTCCCAGTCAGAACAGACCTAGTCTCCAGAGCTCTCTGCTACAGAGCAGACATGGGGGAAAAAGCGCTGTGGAGGGTGCCTTCACGTTCCAGGGCACTGTCGAAGCCTTACCTGGGCTTTGTAGCCTAGTCACTGTGGCCTCCTTCACTGACTTTCCAGGTATCACTTCCCAGCCCCTTGTGATTTTCAGCCAGATGCACCCTTGCAGGGTCTCTTCCTTAGAGTCAAAAAAGGTAGCCCAAGGGACTGCTTATTCAGTCTTCCCTGGTGCAAGAGGTGTTTGGCTGTGAAGACGCCAGAACAATGGCTCTGCTCCCAGGGCCTCAGTTTCCCAGTCAGAACAGACCTAGTCTCCAGAGCTCTCTGCTACAGAGCAGACATGGGGAAAAAGCTCTGTGGAGGGTTCCTTCACGTTCCCTGGCACTGTCGAAGCCCTACCCGGGGCTGGGGCCTAGGCACTGTGGCCTCTTTCACTGACTTTCCAGGTATCACTTCCCAGCCCCTTGTGATTTTCAGCCAGATGCAGCCTTGCAGGGTCTCTTCCTTAGAGTCAAAAAAGGTAGCCCAAGGGACTGCTTATTCAGTCTTCCCTGGTGCAAGAGGTGTTTTGGCTGTGAAGACGCCAGAACAATGGCTCTGCTCCCAGGGCCTCAGTTTCCCAGTCAGAACAGACCTAGTCTCCAGAGCTCTCTGCTACAGAGCAGACATGGGGAAAAAGCGCTGTGGAGGGTGGTTCCTTCACGTTCCAGGGCACTGTCGAAGCCTTACCTGGGCTTTGGAGCCTAGGCACTGTGGCCTCTTTCACTGACTTTCCAGGTATCACTTCCCAGCCCCTTGTGATTTTCAGCCAGATGCAGCCTTGCAGGGTCTCTTCCTTAGAGTCAAAAAAGGTAGCCCAAGGGACTGCTTATTCAGTCTTCCCTGGTGCAAGAGGTGTTTGGCTGTGAAGACGCCAGAACAATGGCTCTGCTCCCAGGGCCTCAGTTTCCCAGTCAGAACAGACCTAGTCTCCAGAGCTCTCTGCTACAGAGCAGACATGGGAAAAGCTCTGAGGAGGGTTCCTTGAGGCTCCCTGCCTGGGGAAGCCCTACCCGGGTGCTGGGGCCTAGGCACTGTGGCCTCTTTCACTGACTTTTCCAGGTATCACTTCCCAGCCCCTTGTGATTTTCAGCCAGATGCAGCCTTGCAGGGTCTCTTCCTTAGAGTCAAAAAAGGTAGCCCAAGGGACTGCTTATTCAGTCTTCCCTGGTGCAAGAGGTGTTTGGCTGTGAAGACGCCAGAACAATGGCTCTGCTCCCCCAGGGCCTCAGTTTCCCAGTCAGAACAGACCTAGTCTCCAGAGCTCTCTGCTACAGAGCAGACATGGGGAAAAAGCTCTGTGGAGGGTGCCTTCACGTTCCAGGGCACTGTCGAAGCCTTACCTGGGCTTTGGAGCCTAGGCACTGTGGCCTCTTTCACTGACTTTCCAGGTATCACTTCCCAGCCCCTTGTGATTTTTTCAGCCAGATGCAGCCTTGCAGGGTCTCTTCCTTAGAGTCAAAAAAGGTAGCCCAAGGGACTGCTTATTCAGTCTTCCCTGGTGCAAGAGGTGTTTGGCTGTGAAGACGCCAGAACAATGGCTCTGCTCCCAGGGCCTCAGTTTCCCAGTCAGAACAGACCTAGTCTCCAGAGCTCTCTGCTACAGAGCAGACATGGGGAAAAAGCTCTGAGGAGGGTTCCTTCACGGCTCCCTGCCACTGTGGGAAGCCTTACCCCGGGCTGCTGGGGCCTAGGCACTGTGGCCTCTTTCACTGACTTTCCAGGTATCACTTCCCAGCCCCTTGTGATTTTCAGCCAGATGCAGCCTTGCAGGGTCTCTTCCTTAGAGTCAAAAAAGGTAGCCCAAGGGACTGCTTATTCAGTCTTCCCTGGTGCAAGAGGTGTTTGGCTGTGAAGACGCCAGAACAATGGCTCTGCTCCCAGGGCCTCAGTTTCCCAGTCAGAACAGACCTAGTCTCCAGAGCTCTCTGCTACAGAGCAGACATGGGAAAAAGCTCTGAGGAGGGTTCCTTCAGGTTCCCTGCCTGTCGAAGCCCTACCTGGGGCTTTGGAGCCTAGGCACTGTGGCCTCTTTCACTGACTTTCCAGGTATCACTTCCCAGCCCCTTGTGATTTTCAGCCAGATGCAGCCTTGCAGGGTCTCTTCCTTAGAGTCAAAAAAAGGTAGCCCAAGGGACTGCTTATTCAGTCTTCCCTGGTGCAAGAGGTGTTTGGCTGTGAAGACGCCAGAACAATGGCTCTGCTCCCAGGGCCTCAGTTTCCCAGTCAGAACAGACCTAGTCTCCAGAGCTCTCTGCTACAGAGCAGACATGGGGAAAAAGCTCTGAGGAGGGTGCCTTCACGTTCCAGGGCCTTGGGGAAGCCCTACCCGGGTGCTGGGGCCTAGGCACTGTGGCCTCTTTCACTGACTTTCCAGGTATCACTTCCCAGCCCCTTGTGATTTTCAGCCAGATGCAGCCTTGCAGGGTCTCTTCCTTAGAGTCAAAAAAGGTAGCCCAAGGGACTGCTTATTCAGTCTTCTTCCCTGGTGCAAGAGGTGTTTGGCTGTGAAGACGCCAGAACAATGGCTCTGCTCCCAGGGCCTCAGTTTCCCAGTCAGAACAGACCTAGTCTCCAGAGCTCTCTGCTACAGAGCAGACATGGGGAAAAAGCGCTGTGGAGGGTGCCTTCACGTTCCAGGGCACTGTCGAAGCCTTACCTGGGCTTTGGAGCCTAGGCACTGTGGCCTCTTTCACTGACTTTCCAGGTATCACTTCCCAGCCCCTTGTGATTTTCAGCCAGATGCAGCCTTGCAGGGTCTCTTCCTTAGAGTCAAAAAAGGTAGCCCAAGGGACTGCTTATTCAGTCTTCCCTGGTGCAAGAGGTGTTTGGCTGTGAAGACGCCAGAACAATGGCTCTGCTCCCAGGGCCTCAGTTTCCCAGTCAGAACAGACCTAGTCTCCAGAGCTCTCTGCTACAGAGCAGACATGGGGAAAAAGCTCTGTGGAGGGTTCCTTCACGTTCCAGGGCACTGTCGAAGCCTTACCTGGGCTTTGGGGCCTAGGCACTGTGGCCTCTTTCACTGACTTTCCAGGTATCACTTCCCAGCCCCTTGTGATTTTCAGCCAGATGCAGCCTTGCAGGGTCTCTTCCTTAGAGTCAAAAAAGGTAGCCCAAGGGACTGCTTATTCAGTCTTCCCTGGTGCAAGAGGTGTTTGGCTGTGAAGACGCCAGAACAATGGCTCTGCTCCCAGGGCCTCAGTTTCCCAGTCAGAACAGACCTAGTCTCCAGAGCTCTCTGCTACAGAGCAGACATGGGGAAAAGCTCTCTGAGGAGGGTGCCTTGAGGTTCCCTGCACTGTCGAAGCCTACCCGGGCTTTGGGGCCTAGGCACTGTGGCCTCTTTCACTGACTTTCCAGGTATCACTTCCCAGCCCCTTGTGATTTTCAGCCAGATGCAGCCTTGCAGGGTCTCTTCCTTAGAGTCAAAAAAGGTAGCCCAAGGGACTGCTTATTCAGTCTTCCCTGGTGCAAGAGGTGTTTGGCTGTGAAGACGCCAGAACAATGGCTCTGCTCCCAGGGCCTCAGTTTCCCAGTCAGAACAGACCTAGTCTCCAGAGCTCTCTGCTACAGAGCAGACATGGGGAAAAAGCTCTGAGGAGGGTTCCTTGAGGCTCCCTGCCTTGGGGAAGCCCTACCCGGGCTGCTGGGGCCTAGGCACTGTGGCCTCTTTCACTGACTTTCCAGGTATCACTTCCCAGCCCCTTGTGATTTTCAGCCAGATGCAGCCTTGCAGGGTCTCTTCCTTAGAGTCAAAAAAGGTAGCCCAAGGGACTGCTTATTCAGTCTTCCCTGGTGCAAGAGGTGTTTGGCTGTGAAGACGCCAGAACAATGGCTCTGCTCCCAGGGCCTCAGTTTCCCAGTCAGAACAGACCTAGTCTCCAGAGCTCTCTGCTACAGAGCAGACATGGGGAAAAAGCGCTGTGGAGGGTGCCTTCACGTTCCAGGGCACTGTCGAAGCCTTACCTGGGCTTTGGAGCCTAGGCACTGTGGCCTCTTTCACTGACTTTCCAGGTATCACTTCCCAGCCCCTTGTGATTTTCAGCCAGATGCAGCCTTGCAGGGTCTCTTCCTTAGAGTCAAAAAAGGTAGCCCAAGGGACTGCTTATTCAGTCTTCCCTGGTGCAAGAGGTGTTTTTGGCTGTGAAGACGCCAGAACAATGGCTCTGCTCCCAGGGCCTCAGTTTCCCAGTCAGAACAGACCTAGTCTCCAGAGCTCTCTGCTACAGAGCAGACATGGGGAAAAAGCGCTGTGGAGGGTGCCTTCACGTTCCAGGGCACTGTCGAAGCCTTACCTGGGCTTTGGAGCCTAGGCACTGTGGCCTCTTTCACTGACTTTCCAGGTATCACTTCCCAGCCCCTTGTGATTTTCAGCCAGATGCAGCCTTGCAGGGTCTCTTCCTTAGAGTCAAAAAAGGTAGCCCAAGGGACTGCTTATTCAGTCTTCCCTGGTGCAAGAGGTGTTTGGCTGTGAAGACGCCAGAACAATGGCTCTGCTCCCAGGGCCTCAGTTTCCCAGTCAGAACAGACCTAGTCTCCAGAGCTCTCTGCTACAGAGCAGACATGGGGAAAAAGCGCTGTGGAGGGTGCCTTCACGTTCCAGGGCACTGTCGAAGCCTTACCTGGGCTTTGGAGCCTAGGCACTGTGGCCTCTTTCACTGACTTTCCAGGTATCACTTCCCAGCCCCTTGTGATTTTCAGCCAGATGCAGCCTTGCAGGGTCTCTTCCTTAGAGTCAAAAAAGGTAGCCCAAGGGACTGCTTATTCAGTCTTCCCTGGTGCAAGAGGTGTTTGGCTGTGAAGACGCCAGAACAATGGCTCTGCTCCCAGGGCCTCAGTTTCCCAGTCAGAACAGACCTAGTCTCCAGAGCTCTCTGCTACAGAGCAGACATGGGGAAAAAGCTCTGAGGAGGGTTCCTTCAGTTCCAGGGCCTTGGGGAAGCCCTACCCGGGCTTTGGGGCCTAGGCACTGTGGCCTCTTTCACTGACTTTCCAGGTATCACTTCCCAGCCCCTTGTGATTTTCAGCCAGATGCAGCCTTGCAGGGTCTCTTCCTTAGAGTCAAAAAAGGTAGCCCAAGGGACTGCTTATTCAGTCTTCCCTGGTGCAAGAGGTGTTTGGCTGTGAAGACGCCAGAACAATGGCTCTGCTCCCAGGGCCTCAGTTTCCCAGTCAGAACAGACCTAGTCTCCAGAGCTCTCTGCTGCTACAGAGCAGACATGGGGAAAAAGCTCTGTGGAGGGTTCCTTGACGCTCCCTGCCTTGGGGAAGCCCTACCCAGGGCTTTGGGGCCTAGGCACTGTGGCCTCTTTCACTGACTTTCCAGGTATCACTTCCCAGCCCCTTGTGATTTTCAGCCAGATGCAGCCTTGCAGGGTCTCTTCCTTAGAGTCAAAAAAAGGTAGCCCAAGGGACTGCTTATTCAGTCTTCCCTGGTGCAAGAGGTGTTTGGCTGTGAAGACGCCAGAACAATGGCTCTGCTCCCAGGGCCTCAGTTTCCCAGTCAGAACAGACCTAGTCTCCAGAGCTCTCTGCTACAGAGCAGACATGGGGAAAAAAGCTCTGAGGAGGGTTCCTTGAGTTCACTCCAGGCCTTGTCGAAGCCCTACCCGGGTGCTGGGGCCTAGGCACTGTGGCCTCTTTCACTGACTTTCCAGGTATCACTTCCCAGCCCCTTGTGATTTTTTTCAGCCAGATGCAGCCTTGCCTCGTGTCTCTTCCTTAGAGTCAAAAAAGGGTAGCCCAAGGGAACTGCTTATTCAATCTTCCCTGGTGCAAGAGGTGTTTGACTGTGAGAAGACGGCAGAACAATGGCTCTGCTCCCAGGGCCTCAGTTGTAGGCAGTCAGAAACTAGGAACCGCATAGGTCTCCAGAGCTCTCTGCTACAGAGCATGACATGGGGAAAAAAGCGCTGAGGGAGGGTGGCCTTCAGTTTCCAGGGCACTGGGTCACTCGAAGCCCTTACCTGGGCTTTGCTGGAGCCTAGGCACCTGTTGGCTTCTTTTCACGTGATCGCGTCCAGTGATCACCGTCCGCAGCCCCCTTAGTGATTTCTCAGCCAGATCAGCAGCCTTGCAGGGTCTCGCACCTTAGAGTCAAAAAAGGTAGCCCACAAGGGAGACTGCTTATTCAGTCTTCCCTGGTGCAAGAGGTGTTTGGGCTTTGAAGTACGCCAGAACAATGGCTCTGCTCCCTAGGCCTCAGTTTCAGCGTAGGCAGAACCTACCTAGGTATCCAGAACTCTCTGCGATGCAGATGAAGAGAAAAAGAGCGGCGAAATAGCTACTGTGGAGTGCGTTCCTCATGGCTGCCCAGAGCTCTGGGGCCAGCCCTACCACTCCGGCTGTTGGGTCCTATGCACTGCGGGCCTCTTTCAGCACTGACTTTACCAGGTATCACTTCCCAGCCCGCTTGTGATTTTCATGCCAGATGCAGCCCTTTGCAGAGGGGTCCTCTTACTTAGAGTCAAAAAAGGAAGACAATGGGACGTGCTTATTCAGTTTCATGGCCCGTGGGTGCAAGCTAGGTGTTTGGCGCTGGGTGAAGACGCCAGAACAATGGGTCCTGTGCATTCGCCCGGAGTCACTCCAGTTTCCCTCAGTACAGAACAAGTCCTGTCTCAGAGGGTAGCCGGGTCGGGTTACTGAGCTACGCACATTTGGAGCAAAGCGCTGTGGAGGGTGCTCTACGGGATCTTAAATTGGCGGCGTCAGAGACCACTGATGGGCTTTGGAGCCTTGGACACTCGAGGGACTCTTCCAGTGACTATCCTCTGGTAGTCTCTCCCAGCCCCTTGTGATTTTCAGCCAGATGCAACCCTTGCAGGGTTCTCACATAACCTTAGGTAGCAAAAAAACAGCGGAGCCCCAAGGGCGTACTGGCCTACTATACAGTCATCCCTGGTGCAAGGAGGTGTTTGGCGCTGTGAAGCACAGCCAGAAAGCAATGGATCGCAGCTCCCAGCCAAAATCAGTTTCCAGGTCGAGAAAGCAGTTTAGTACATTCTCTTGTACGCTCTCCCTGCCTAACAGAGACAGAACATCGGGAAATAGCGCTGTGTGAGGGTGAGCGCTGTCTTGAGAGATCCCTGGGCCTTGGGGTAAACGCCTTACCCGGGTGCTGCGGAAGCCTAGGCATTGGTGCAGTCCTCTTCACACACGTGACTTTTCCAGGCTCATCACTCCCAATAGCCCCCTTGGGACATTTTCACCCAGATCGCAGCCTATGCAGGGCTCGCTTTCCTTAGTGTCGCAAAAAAGGCTAGCCCAAGCGCATCTCCTGTTATTCAGTCGTTACCCTGGCTCAAGAGAGGTGTTTGGCTGTGAAGACGCTCAGAAACATGGCTCTGGCTCACCAGGGCCCTCAGTTTCCCAGAGCAGAACAGACCTCAGTCTCCAAGCTCTCAGTGGCTACAGAGCAGAACTAGGGGAAAAAGCGCACTTTTTGATTTAGGACGAGTGAGCCTATCACGACTTCCATGGCACTGGGTCGAAAGCTTACCTGCGCGTTTGGATCCCGGGGCACTGTAGCCGCTCTTTCACATGACTTTCCAGGTTATCAACTTCACGAGCCCCGTGTGATCTGTTCAGGCAGATGCAGCCTTGAGCAGAGTCCGTCTGCGATCTACTTATAGTCCAAAAAAGTGTAGCCCAAGGTCCTGCACACACAGTTCTGCACACTGGTGTCAAGAGGTGTTTGGGCTGTGAGACGCCAGCAAGAATGGGCTCCTGCTCCACAGGGCCGCGTCAGGTTTCCGCAGTCAGAGCAGACCTAGTCTCCAGTAGCTCTCCTGCTACAGAGCAAAACATGGGGAGAAAGCATCGCTGTGGAGGGTGGCTTCACGTTCTCCAGGGCACTGGTCCTGAATGCCTTACCTGAGTCTTTAGGACGCTAGGCACTGCTGAGGCCTCTTTACACTGACTTTCCCCAGGTATCACTTCCAATTCATCCACTGTGCTTTTCAGGCCAGATGGGCAGCCTTGCAGGTCTGTCTGGCTTTTAGATGTCAAGAAAAGGTAGCGGCCATGGGATCTGCTTATCTCATGTCTTCCCTCTGGTGTCAAGAGAAGTGTTTGGCTGTTGATAGACGCGCAGAACAGTGGCACTCTGACTCCCAGCCCACATCATTTCCACAGTGCAGAACAGATACCTAGTCCTCCAGAAGCACTGTAGCTACAGAGCAACCATGGGGAAAGCGAATGGTGCAGGGAGGGTGCACAATCAGGTTCCAGGGCACTGGCGAAATGCCGTCTACCTGGGTGTGTGGCGGTCCCTACTCGAGTACTGTGGCCTATTTCAGCCTAATTTCAAGGTATCACTTTTCCAGCCACCTTGTGATTTTTTCTCAGGCAGAGAGTTTGCAGCCTATGCAGGTTATCTTCCCACTTTTGTCAAAAACGGTGGTCGTCCAAGCAACCTGAGCTTATTCAGTGTCTTCCCTGTGCGGTAAGAGGTGTTTTGGCAGTAAAGGACGCCGACAACAATGGCTTCCGATAGCCAGGGAACTCAGGTTTCCCAGTCAGAACATAGACCAGTAGTGTATCCAGAGCACTCTGACCACAGAGGCAAGTACATGTTGGAAAAAGCGCTGTGGACTGTGATATGATTCTATTCCGGGTTCCTGGCCATGTCGAAGCCTTACTTGGGTTTTAGGAAGCCTAGGCATTGTGGGCCTCTGTTCACTGGACTTTTCCAGAGTATCACTTCCCAAGCCCCTTGTGATTTACGTCAGCCAGATGCAGCCTTGCAGGGTCCTCTGCTCCTTAGAGTTGCAAAAACAGGTGGCCTCAAGGGGACTGCTTCTATTCAGTTCTCTCTCCTGGTGCAAGCTAGGTGTTTGACGCTGTGAAGACGCCACGAACAAATGGGGTCTGCTCCCAGGGCCTCAGTTTCCCAGTCTCGAACAGAACCTATCTCCAGAGCTCTCTGCTACAGAGCAGACATGGGGAAAGAGCTCTGTAGGAGGTTTTCCTTGCACGTCTCCAGCCATGCCTGTCGGAAGCCAGCACCCGGGTTGCTGGCGTAAGTAGGCACGTGTGGCCTCTTTCACTGACTTACCAGGTATCACTTCCCACGCACGGTTGTGATGCTGATCAGACCAGATGCTGAAGACTTGCAGTGGTCTCTTCCTTAGAGTTCAAAAAAAATGAGAGGTGCCCAAAGGGACTGCTTATTCAGTCCCTCCCTGTGTGCAAAGAGGTTAAGTTTGGCCTGTGAAGACGCCATACAATGGCTCTGCTCCCAGGGCCTCAGTTTCCCAGTACAGAACAGACCTAGTCTCCAGAGCACTCTCTGCTACAGAGCAGATCATGGGGAAATAGCTACTGTGGAGGGTGCCTTTTGCACGTTCCAAGGGCACAGTGTCGAGCTGAAGCCTTCCTTGGTGCTTAGGAGAGCCTAGGGACCTGTGGCCCTTTTTCACTGACTTTCCAGGTATCACTTCCAGCAGCCCCTTGTGATTTTCAGCTAGATATCAGCCTTGCAGTGGTCTCTTCCTTAGAGGTCCAAAAAAGGTAGCCCAAGGGATTGCTTATTCAGTGCCTCCCTGAAGTGCAAGAGTCATGTTTGGCTGTGAAAGACGCCAGAACAATGGGCTCTGAGCCCCAGGGTACGCTGGCTCTCCCAGTCAGAACAGACATTGTCTCCAGAGCTCTCTGCTGCAGAGAAGCAGACATGGGGAAGTACCTGTGAGGAGGGTTTCACTTGAGGCTCCCTGCCTTGGGGAAGCCCTACCTGGTGTACAAGATCAGGCCTGGTGTTACTGTCGCTATGTTCACTAGGGTGTCCAGTTAGTACTTCCTGGGTCTTGTGATATTTTTTGATGTGATGGGGGGGAGCAGAGGCTATTCCTTAGAGGGAGCGGCACGGGGGGAGTAGGGGGAGTTTATTCATCTTGGGTGGGGTATTGGGTTTTAGGGAGAGGATGACGGTGTATCCTTGGCTTTTTTTTCAGAGGAGTTTGGGGAGTTTGGGGGATTCTTGTTTAATGTGCGTTGCGCGGATTTTTTTTTTTTACAGAGCAGTGATCGGGATATGAGTGAGTTTGCCTTCAGTGTTTAGGGAGGGAACGAGATTGTAGAAGCCTTACGTGGGCCTTTTGGCGCCTTAGGAGCAGATGTACTCTTTTCCACTGACGTTTCCAGGTATCAAAAACTTCCCAGCACAACTTGGTGGATTTCTGCCAGAATGTCAGCCTGCAGGTTCTCTTCCTTAGAGTTCACAAAGGTAGAGCCCAAGGCACTGCTTAATTCAGTTTCTTCCCTGGTGCAGAGAGGTGTTTGGCTGTGAAGACGCCAGAACAATGGCTCTGCTCCCAGGAGCCCTCAGTTTCCCAGTCAGAACAGACCCTAGTCTCCATAGCTCTTGTGCTACAGAGCAGACACATGGGGAAAAAGCGCTGTGGAGGGTGCCTTCACGTTCCAGGGCACTGTCGAAGCCATACCTGGGCATTGGAGCCTAGGCACTGTGTCCTCTTACACGGACTTTCCCAGGTATACTCACT
Organism: Okapia johnstoni; assembly: GCA_024291935.2. Lineage (NCBI taxonomy): Eukaryota > Metazoa > Chordata > Mammalia > Artiodactyla > Giraffidae > Okapia > Okapia johnstoni. Next base: position 11,333 of record JAGTYA010000264.1, on the reverse strand, counting down.
TTCCCAGCCCCTTGTGATTTTCAGCCAGATGCCCGCCTTCAGGGTCTCAGATTGCCTTAGAGTTCAAAAAAAGGTGTAGCCCATGGAAATTGCTTATTCAGTCTTTCCCTGGCTCTGCAAGGGGTGGAGTGCTGGCTATCTGAAGACGCTCAGACCACACTAAGCTTCTGCGCAGGGATGGCCTCAGTTATTCCCATGTCAGAACAGACCTATTCTCACAGGAGCTCTCTGCTACGAAGCATAACATGGGGAAATAGAGCTGAGGTAGGGTTCCTTCAACTTCCAGGGCCCTGGGGAACCCTACCCGGGTGCTGGGGCCCTAGGCACTAGTGGTCTCTTTCACTGACTTCCCAGTAATATCACTTCCCAGCCCCCTTGTGATTTTTCATCAAGCCAGATTGCAGCCCTTGCAGGTGTCTCTTCCTTAGAGTCAAAAAAGGTAGCCCAAGGGACTGCTTATTCATCTTCCCTATGAGTGCAAGTGGTGTTTGGCTGTGATAGACGCCAGAACAATGGCTCTGCTCCCAGGGCCTCAGTTATCCCAATTCAGACAGACCTAGTACTCCAGAGCTAGCTCTGCTACAGAGCAGACATGGGGAAATAGCACTGAGGAGGGTGCCTTCCACGTTCCAGGCACTGTCGAAGCCTTACCACTGGGCTTTGGAGCCTAGGCACTGTGGCCTCTTTCACTGACTTTCCAGGTAACTCACTTCCCAGCCCCTTTGTGATTTTTTTCAGCCAGATGCAGCCCTTGCAGGGTCTCTTCCTTAGAGTCAAAAAAGGTAGCCCAAGGGACTGCTTATTCAGTCTTCCCTGGTGCAAGAGGTGTTTGGCTGTGAATTACGCCAGAACAATGTGCTCTGCCTTCCTACAGGGCGTACCTCAGTTTCCCAGTCAGAACGAGGCGCCTAGTCCGTAACTCCAGAGCTCTCTGCTACAGAGCAGACAAATGGGGAAAAAGCTCTGAGGAGGTGTTTCCTTCCAGGTTCCCTGCCTTGGGGAAAGCCCTACCCTGGCTTTGCAGCCTAGGACACTGTGGGTCTCTTTCACTGATTTCCAGGTATCAACTTCCCAGCCCCTTTTGATTTTTTCAGCCAGATGCAGCCTTGCAGGGTCTCTTCCTTAGAGGAGAAGACAAAAAAGGTAGTCCCAAGGGACTGCTTTATTCAGAGTGTCTGATCCCTGGTGACTGCAAGAGGTGGTTTGGCTGACCCTGTGAAGACAGCTCAGAAGAACAATGGAGCTCTGATCTGCAACCCAGGGCCTCAGTTTCCCAGTCAGAACAGACCTAGTCTCCAGAAGCTCTCTGCTACAGAGCAGACATGGGGAAAGCGCTGTGAGGAGGCTGTCCTTCAGGTTCCCTGGGCAACTGGGGAAGCCTTACCTGGTGCTTTGGGGCCTAGGCACTGTGGCCTCTTTCACTGACTTTTCCAGGTATCACTTCCCAGACCCTTGTGATTTTTCAGCCAGAGGCAGCCTATGCAGGGGTCTCTTCCTTAGAGTCAAAAAAGGTAGCCCAAGGGAGTGCTTTATTCAGTCTTACCCTGGTGCAAGAGTACATGTTTGGGCTGTGAAGACGCCACAACAGCATGGCTCTGCTCCCAGGGTCCTCATGTTTCCCAGTCAGAACAGACCTAGTCTCCAGAGCTCTCTGCTACAGAAGCAGACATGGGAAAATCAAATACTCTGAGGAGAGGTATTCCTTGAGGCTCCCCTGCCTTGGGGACACCCTGCTCAAACCCGCAGTGCTGGGGGCCTAGGCACTGTGGCCTCTTATCACTGACGTTCTTCCAGGTATCACTTCCCCGAGGCCCTGTGTTTTCATGGTTCAGCCAGATGCAGCCTTGCAGGGTCCTCTTCCTTAGAGTCAAAAAAGGTAGCCCCCAAGGACTGCGATCTATTCAGTCTTCCCTCCCTGCAAGAGGGTTTGGCTGTGAAGACGTCAGCAAACAATGATCTGCTCGCAGGGGCTCAGTTTCCCAGTCAGAACAGACCTAGTCTCCAGAAGCTTCTTCTACAGAGCAGGACATGACAGGAAATAGCGCTGTGGAGGGAGCCTTGTCGTTCCATGCCTGTCGAAGCCACACACTAGGTGCTAAGGACCCTGAGGCAAGGAGGCCGTCTTTCACTGACTTTCCCCGTATCACTTCCCATGGCCCATGTATTTTCAGCCAGATGCAGTAAATAGCAGGGTCTCTTCTTAGCGTTAAAAAAGGTAGCCCAAAGGACTGCTTGTTCTGTCTTCTAGTGGTGCAAGAGGTGTTTGGCTCTGAAGTTTCCAGAACAATGGCTCTGCTCCTAGGGGCCTCATTTTCCCCAGTCAGAAGAGTCCTAGTCTCCAGAAGCTCTCTGCTACTACAGATCAGACATGGGGCCAATAGCTGCGGAGGATGCCTTGAGGCGTTCTAGTTCACTGACGAAGCCTTACCCGCGCTGCTGTAGCGTCTAGGCACTGTGGCCTCATTCACTGACTTTCCAGGTATCACTTCCCAGCCCTCTGTGATTTTCAGCGAGATGCACCTTGCAGGGTCTCTTCCTTAGAGTCAAAAAAGGTAGCCCATGGGACTGCTTTTTTCAGTTCTTCCCTGGTGCAAGAGGTGGTTTCTCTGTGAGGAGACGCCAGAACAATGGCTCTGGTTCCCAGGGCCTCATTTTATCCCAGTCAGAACAGACCTAGTCTCCAGAGCTCTCTGCTACAGAGCAGACACATGGGGAAAAAGCGCTGTGGAGGGTTGCCTTCACGTTCCCGGGCACTGTCCGAAGCCTTACCCGGCTTTGGGCCTAGACACTGTGGCCTCTTTCACTGACTTTCCAGGTATCACTTCCCAGCCCCTTGTGATTTTCAGCCAGTTGCAGCCTTGCAGGTGTCTCTTCCTTAGAGTCAAAAAAGGTAGCCCCAAGGGACTGCTTATTCAGCTCTATCCCTGGGTGCAAGAGGTGTGTTTGGGCTGTGAAGACGCCATACACAATGGCTCTGCTCCCAGGGCCTCATTCTAGTTTCCCAGTCAGAACAGACCTAGTCTCCAGAGCTCTCTGCTACAGAGCAGAACATGGGGAAAAGCGCTGTAGGAGGAGGTTCCATTGAGGTTCCTGGGCACTGTCGAAGCCCCTACCTTATGTGGGCTTTGGCAGCCTAGCACTGTGGCCTTCTTTCACGCGCTGCTTTCAAGGTAGAGGGCACTTCCCAGCCCCTTGTGATTTTCAGCCAGAATGCAGCCTTGCAGGGTCTCTTCCTTAGAGTCAAAAAAGGTACCCAAGGGACTGCTTTATTCAGATCTTCCCTGGTGCAAAGAGGTGTTAGCTTGTTATGAAGACGCCAGAACAATGGCTCTTCTCCCAGGGCCTCAGTTTCTGTAGTCAGAACAGACCCAGTATCTCAGAGCTCTCTGCTAACAGTAGGGCACCACATGGGAGAAATACTCGCTGTGTGAGGGTGCTTCTTGACGGTTCCATCTTGGGCACTTGTGGAAGCCCGCTAACCGGGTTTTTGAGCCTAGGCACTGTGGCCCTCTTTTTCACTGACCTTTCCAGCAGGCTATCACTTGTCCAGCCCCTTGATATTTTCAGCCAGATGCAGTCCTTGACAGGCCTTCAGCGTCTTTTCGCTTAGAGTCAAAAAAGCGTAAGCCCAAGGGACTTGCTTATTCAGCTCCATTTCCCCTGGTGAGCAAGAGGTGTTTCTTGGCTGTGAAGACGCCACAAACAATGGTCTCTGCTCCCATGGCCTCAGTTTTCCAGTCAGAACAGGGGACCTAGTCTCCAGAGCGCTCTGCTACAGAGCAGACATGTGGAAAAAAGCGCTGTGGAGGGTGCCCATCAAGTTCCCCAGGCACTGTCCGAAGCCTTACCTGGTCCGCGTTGAGGAGCCTAGGCAATGTGGCCTCTTTCACTGACTTTCCAGGTATCACTTCCCAGCCCCTTGTGATAATTTCAAGTGCCAGATGCAGCCTTGCAGCGGTCTCTTCCTTAGAGTCAACAAAAGGTAGAGCCAAGGGACTGCTTTAATGAGCAGTCTTCCCTGGGTGCCAAGAGGTGTTATTCGCTGTGAAGACAAGCCAGAACATGGCTCTGCTCCCAGTGGCGCACCAGTTTCCCCAGTCAAACAGACCTAGTCTCCAGAGCTCAACTGCTACAGAGCATACATGGGAAAAAGCTCTGTGGGAGTTTTCCTTGAGTGTTCCCTGGCCTGGGGTTGGGAAGCCTTACCCGGGCGCTGAAGCCTTAGCAGCAACTGGTGCGCGTCTTTCACTGACTTTCCAGGATAGATCACTTCCCCCAGCCCCCATGTGATTTTATCAGCCAAAGACAGCCTGTGCAAGGGGTCTCTTCCTTAGAGTCAAAAAAGGTAGCCCAAGGGAACTGCTTATACAGTCTTCCCTGTTGCAAGAGTTTTTTTGGCTGTGAAACGCCAGAACAATTGCTCTGCTCCCAGGCCCTCAGTTGTCATTTTCCAGTCATGAACAGACCCTAGTCTCCATAGCTCTCTGGTACAGAGTGGCAGACAATGGGTAAATAGCTCCTGAGGAGGGTTAGCCTTGAGGCTCTCCTGTCCTTGGGGAAGCCCTAACCGGGTGCCGGGGCCTAGGCACTGGGGCCTCTTTCACTGACTTTCCACAGGTATCACTTCCCAACCCCTTGTGATTTTTCAGCGAGATGCAGCCTTGCAGGGTCCCTCTTCCTTAGAGTCAAAAAAGGTAGCCCAAGGGACTGCTTATTCAGTCTTCCCTGGTGCAAGAGGTGTTTGGCTGTTGAAGACGCCAGAACAATGGCTCTGCGATGCCCAGGGCCTCAGTTTTTCCCAGTCAGAACAGACCTAGTCTCCAGAGCTCTCTGCTACAGAGCAGACATGGGAAAAAGCTCTGAGGAGAAGGTTCCTTGAAGCTCCCTAGCCTTGGGGAAGCCCTACCCAGGTGCTGGGGGCCTAGGCACTGTGGCGCTCTTTCACTGACTTTCCTTAGGTATCATCTCACTTCCCAGCCCCTTGTGATTTTCAGCCAGATGCAGCCTTTGCAGGGTCTCTTCCTTAGAGTCAAAAAAGGTAGCCCAAGGGACTGCTTATTCAGTCTTCCCTGGTGCAAGAGGTGTTTTGGCTGTGAAGAACACGCCAGAACAATGGCTCTGCTCCCAGGGCCTCAGTTTTCCCAGTCAGAACAGACACCTAGTCTCCAGAGCTCTCTTTCTACAGAGCAGACATGGGGAAATAGGGCTCTGAGGAGGGTTCCCTTGAGTCTCCCTGCCTTGGGGAAGCCCTACCCTGGGTGCTGTGGCCCTAGGCACTGTGGCCTCTTTCACTCTGACCGTTCCAAGGTAATCACATTCCCAGCCCCTTTGTGATTTTCAGCCAGATGCAGCCTTGCAGGGTCTCTTCTGCAGTTAGAGTCAAAAAAAGGGCTGCCCAAGGACTGCTTATTCCAGTCTTCACTGGTGCAAGAGGTCTGTTTGGCTGTGAAGAACGCCAGAACAATGGCGTCTGCTCCCAGGGCCTCAGTTTCCCAGTCAGAACAGACCTAGTCTTCCAGAGCTCTCTGCTACAGAGCACAGACGATGGGGAAAAAGGCGCTTCGGGTGGAGGGTGCCTTCACATTCCAGGGGCACTGGTCACGAAGCCTTACCTGGCGCTTTGGAGACGGAGGCACTGTGGCCTCTTTCACTGACCTTTCCAGGTATCACTTCCCCTAGTCCCCTTGTGATTTTTCAGCCAGATGCAGCTTTGCAGGGTGTCTCTTCCTTAGGGAGTCAAAAAAAGGTAGGCCCAAGTGACTGATTATTCAGTCTTCCCTGGTGCAAGAGGGTTTTTGGCTGTGAAGACGCCAGAACAATGGCTCTGCTCCCAGGGCCTCAGTTTCCCAGTCCAGAACAGTACAGACCTAGTTCCCAGAGCCTCTCTGCTACAGAGCAGACATGGGGAAATAGCTCTGAGGAGGGTTCCTTGTGGTCCTCTGCACTTGGGAAGCCTACCACCGGGTTGCTCGCGGGCCTAGGCACTGTGTGGTCCTCTTTCACATGACTTTCCAGGTATCACTTACCAGCCCCTTGTGGATTTTCTGACAGTTGCAGCCTTTGCAGGGTCTCTTAATTAGAGTCAAAAATGGTAGGAACCAATGGGAATGCTTATCAGTCTTCCCTGGTGCAAGGAAGGTGTTTTGGCTGTTGTGGGGTGATGTGAGACGGGGGGGGCCAGAAAAATGGGGCTCCTCTACTTCCTAGGGCCCTCAGTTTTCCCAGTCAGAACAGACCACAGTCTCCAGAGCTCTCTGCTACAGAAGCAGATCATGGAGGGAAAAAAGGGAAATAACAAAAAAAAAAAAAGCGCTTCATGTGGAGAGGGTGCCTTCCACATTCCAGGCATCTGTCCGAAGCACTCCATTTACTTGGGCTTTGGAGCCTAGGCATCTGTCGGCATCTTTCACCTGACTTTCCCAGGTCATTCCACCTTCCCAGCCTTCCTTGTGGATTTTCAGCCAGATGCAAGCCTTGGCAGGGTTCTCCTTCTTTAGAGTCAAATAAGGTAGGCCCAACTTGGATGCTTAGTTCATTCTTCCCTGGTGCAAGAGGTTGTTTGGCTGTGAAAGAGACCAAGGAAAGAACAATGGCTTCTGCTCCAAGGGACTCTCAGTTTCCCCAGTGAGAACGGAACCTTGTTTCTCAAGATCACTCTGCTACAGAAGCAAGACATGGGGAATACGGCTGAGGAGGGTTCATTGAGGTATCAAGGGCTTTGGGAACGACACCCTACCCGGGTGCTGGGGCCCAGGCACTGTGGCATCTTTCACTGACTTTCCAGGTATCGCTTTCCCAGCCCGTAGGATTTTCAAGTCCCAGTTGCACCCTTGCAGGGTCTCTCTTCCTTAGAGTCAAAAATGGTTGCACACAAGGTGGACTGCTTTATTCAGTTACTTCCCCTGGAGGCAAGAGGGTGTTTGGACTGTGAAGACGCCAGCCAGAACATTGGCTCTGCCTCCCCAGGGACCTCAGTTTCCTAGTCAGAACAGAACTAGTCTCCCAAGAGCTCTCTGCTACAGAGCTGAACATGGGGCAAATAGCTCTGAGGAAGGGTTTTCCTTGAGGCCCCCCTGCTCTTGGATGGAATAGAGCCCTACCCAGGTGCTGGGTCCTTGGCACTGCGTGACCTCATTATCACTGACTTACAGGTATCACTTTCACCAGGCACCCCTTGTGATTTTCAGCCAAGAGGCAGCCTTGCAGGGTCTCTATCGTTCCTTAGAGGCAAAAAAGTTAGCCCAAGGGACTGACTTATTCAGTCTTCCCAGGTGCAAGAGGTGTTTGGCTGTGAAGACGCCCAGAACAACTGGCTCCTGCTCCCAAGGGCCTCAAGTTTCCCCCGAGTCAGAACAGACCTAGTCTCCAGAGCTCTCTGCTACAGAGCAGACATGGGGGAAAAAAACGCTCTGTGGAGAGGTTGCCTTCACGTGCTCCAGGGCAACTGTCGGAAGCCTTACATGGGTGGGTTTGAGAGCCTAGGCACTCGTGGCCTCCCCCCCTTTCACTGACTTTCCAGGTATCACTTACCCAGCCCCTTGTGATTTTCAGCACAGATGCCGCCTTGCAGGGGTCTCTTCCTTAGAGTCAAAAAAATAGGTAGCCCAAGGGACTTGCTTATTCAGTCTTCCCTGGCTGCAAGAGGTGTGTTGGGCTGTGAAATGACGCCAGATACAATGGCTTCTGCTCCCAGGGCCGCTTCTGTTTTCCTCAGTCAGAACAGACCCTAGTCTCCCAGAGCTCTCTGCTACAGAGCAGAACATGGGGAAATAGCTCTGAGGAGGGCCGGCCCTTCACCGTTCCCAAGTGGCCACTGTGGCGAATCAGGCTAGACCTGGTCTCTGTGGTGCCTAGGCACTGTGGCGCTCTTTCACTGACTTTCCAGGTATCACTTCCCAGCCCCTTGTGATTTACAGCCAGATGCAACCTTGCAGGGGTCTTCTTCAATTAGAAGTCAAAAAAGGTAGCCCAAGGGGACTAGCTTATTCCGATCTTCCCTGTGGTGCAAGAGGTGTTTGGCTGTGAAGACGCCAGAACAATGGCTCTGGCTGCTCCAGGGCCTCTCAGTTTCCCAGTCCAGAACAGCAGACCTAGTCTAACAGAGCTCTCTGCGAGACAGAGCATACATGTGGAAAAGCTCTGAGGAGGGTTTCCTTGAGGCTTTCCAGGCACTGACGAAGCCTTACCTGGTCTTATGGATCCTAGGCACTGTGGCCTCTTTCACTGGAAAACTTTCGCATGGTATCACTTCCCAGCCCCCCTTGGATTTTCGGCCAGAGTTTAGACGTGCAGGGGGGGGTCTCTTCCTTAGAGTCCCAAAATAGTAGCCCAAGGACTGCCTTCTTCAGTCTTCCTGGTGAGCAAGAGGTGTTTGGCTGTAAGCGCCAGAACAATGGCTCTGCTGCTCCCAGGGCCTCAGTTTCCCAGTCAGAACAGACCTAGTCTCCAGAGCTCTCTGCTACAGAGCAGACATGGGGAAAAAGCTCTGTGGAGGGTGCCTTCAGGCTCCCAGGGCACTGTCGAAGCCCTACCCGGGCTGGGGAGCCTAGGCACTGTGGCCTCTTTCACTGACTTTCCAGGTATCACTTCCCAGCCCCTTGTGATTTTCAGCCAGATGCAGCCTTGCAGGGTCTCTTCCTTAGAGTCAAAAAAGGTAGCCCAAGGGACTGCTTATTCAGTCTTCCCTGGTGCAAGAGGTGTTTGGCTGTGAAGACGCCAGAACAATGGCTCTGCTCCCAGGGCCTCAGTTTCCCAGTCAGAACAGACCTAGTCTCCAGAGCTCTCTGCTACAGAGCAGACATGGGGAAAAAGCTCTGAGGAGGGTTCCTTCACGTTCCCTGCCACTGTCGAAGCCTTACCTGGGCTTTGGAGCCTAGGCACTGTGGCCTCTTTCACTGACTTTCCAGGTATCACTTCCCAGCCCCTTGTGATTTTCAGCCAGATGCAGCCTTGCAGGGTCTCTTCCTTAGAGTCAAAAAAAAAGGTAGCCCAAGGGACTGCTTATTCAGTCTTCCCTGGTGCAAGAGGTGTTTGGCTGTGAAGACGCCAGAACAATGGCTCTGCTCCCAGGGCCTCAGTTTCCCAGTCAGAACAGACCTAGTCTCCAGAGCTCTCTGCTACAGAGCAGACATGGGGAAAAAAAAAGCTGTGGAGGGTGCCTTCACGTTCCCTGCCACTGGGGAAGCCCTACCTGGGCTGGGGCCTAGGCACTGTGGCCTCTTTCACTGACTTTCCAGGTATCACTTCCCAGCCCCTTGTGATTTTCAGCCAGATGCAGCCTTGCAGGGTCTCTTCCTTAGAGTCAAAAAAGGTAGCCCAAGGGACTGCTTATTCAGTCTTCCCTGGTGCAAGAGGTGTTTGGCTGTGAAGACGCCAGAACAATGGCTCTGCTCCCAGGGCCTCAGTTTCCCAGTCAGAACAGACCTAGTCTCCAGAGCTCTCTGCTACAGAGCAGACATGGGGAAAAAGCGCTGTGGAGGGTGCCTTCACGTTCCAGGGCACTGTCGAAGCCTTACCTGGGCTTTGGAGCCTAGGCACTGTGGCCTCTTTCACTGACTTTCCAGGTATCACTTCCCAGCCCCCCCTTGTGATTTTCAGCCAGATGCAGCCTTGCAGGGTCTCTTCCTTAGAGTCAAAAAAAGGTAGCCCAAGGGACTGCTTATTCAGTCTTCCCTGGTGCAAGAGGTGTTTGGCTGTGAAGACGCCAGAACAATGGCTCTGCTCCCAGGGCCTCAGTTTCCCAGTCAGAACAGACCTAGTCTCCAGAGCTCTCTGCTACAGAGCAGACATGGGGAAAAAGCGCTGTGGAGGGTGCCTTTGACGTTCCCTGGGCACTGTCGAAGCCTTACCTGGGCTTTGGAGCCTAGGCACTGTGGCCTCTTTCACTGACTTTCCAGGTATCACTTCCCAGCCCCTTGTGATTTTCAGCCAGATGCAGCCTTGCAGGGTCTCTTCCTTAGAGTCAAAAAAGGTAGCCCAAGGGACTGCTTATTCAGTCTTCCCTGGTGCAAGAGGTGTTTGGCTGTGAAGACGCCAGAACAATGGCTCTGCTCCCAGGGCCTCAGTTTCCCAGTCAGAACAGACCTAGTCTCCAGAGCTCTCTGCTACAGAGCAGACATGGGGAAAAAGCGCTCTGAGGAGGGTTCCTTGAGGCTCCCTGCCTTGGGGAAGCCCTACCCAGGGCTTTGGGCCCTAGGCACTGTGGCCTCTTTCACTGACTTTCCAGGTATCACTTCCCAGCCCCTTGTGATTTTCAGCCAGATGCAGCCTTGCAGGGTCTCTTCCTTAGAGTCAAAAAAGGTAGCCCAAGGGACTGCTTATTCAGTCTTCCCTGGTGCAAGAGGTGTTTGGCTGTGAAGACGCCAGAACAATGGCTCTGCTCCCAGGGCCTCAGTTTCCCAGTCAGAACAGACCTAGTCTCCAGAGCTCTCTGCTACAGAGCAGACATGGGGAAAAAGCGCTGAGGAGGGTGCCTTCACGTTCCAGGGCACTGTCGAAGCCTTACCTGGGCTTTGGAGCCTAGGCACTGTGGCCTCTTTCACTGACTTTCCAGGTATCACTTCCCAGCCCCTTGTGATTTTCAGCCAGATGCAGCCTTGCAGGGTCTCTTCCTTAGAGTCAAAAAAGGTAGCCCAAGGGACTGCTTATTCAGTCTTCCCTGGTGCAAGAGGTGTTTGGCTGTGAAGACGCCAGAACAATGGCTCTGCTCCCAGGGCCTCAGTTTCCCAGTCAGAACAGACCTAGTCTCCAGAGCTCTCTGCTACAGAGCAGACATGGGGAAAAAGCTCTGAGGAGGGTTCCTTGAGGTTCCAGGCCACTGTCGAAGCCCTACCCTGGGCTTGGGGCCTAGGCACTGTGGCCTCTTTCACTGACTTTCCAGGTATCACTTCCCAGCCCCTGCTTATTCAGTCTTCCCTGGTGCAAGAGGTGTTTGGCTGTGAATACGCCAGAACAATGGCTCTGCTCCCAGGGCCTCAGTTTCCCAGTCAGAACAGACCTAGTCTCCAGAGCTCTCTGCTACAGAGCAGACATGGGGAAATAAGCTCTGAGGAGGGTTCCTTGAGGTTCCCTGCCTTGGGGAAGCCCTACCCGGCTGCTGGGGCCTAGGCACTGTGGCCTCTTTCACTGACTTTCCAGGTATCACTTCCCAGCCCCTTGTGATTTTCAGCCAGATGCAGCCTTGCAGGGTCTCTTCCTTAGAGTCAAAAAAGGTAGCCCAAGGGACTGCTTATTCAGTCTTCCCTGGTGCAAGAGGTGTTTGGCTGTGAAGACGCCAGAACAATGGCTCTGCTCCCAGGGCCTCAGTTTCCCAGTCAGAACAGACCTAGTCTCCA
>JAGTYA010000263.1:0-33633 GCA_024291935.2 Okapia johnstoni | reverse complement strand
CCAAGGGCAATCGGGCTTCCCCTCGAATGCAGGGGCGAAGGTCGTGCTTTTCCGCGCGGCGCAGGGGGAAGCGGGGGTGGCCTCTCTGAATCGGGGGCGTGGCGCCTCGGGGAGCCTCTCTTGTTGCCTCTGAGAAGTCCAGGCCTCCTTTGACATCGCCAGGGGCTGCTGGGCTTCCCTCGCCTCACGTCCAGGGAACTGGACTCGCTTGCCGATGGGGGTTCCTCGGGGACCTTTGGTCTTGCGGCCGGAACTGGCCCCTTGGGGCCTCTTCTCGAACCTCAGGAGAGGCGAGGAGACTCAGGGTTCCGCTCGCCTGTGGACACGGGTATCCCAGGGAACCTCTGGGGGCGCCTAGAGGGAGTCCAGCCTCCGTTGCAGCGCCAGAGAGAAGGCAGGACGGCTCTCGAGTCGCTGCAGATCCCAAGGGCCCCGTCTCGCAAGGAGGGGGGCCCCGGGGGACGCCCTCGCGGTGTGGCGGGAAGCCCCGCTTTCTTGGCAGGTTGGCCCGGGGATCTCGGGGGACACCTGGAGTCGCCCGCAAGGAGTCAAGCCCCGTTCGGAGCCGGAACAGGTGCCGGGGCATGCTCTCCATGCCCTGCAAGGGATAAGCGCCTCCTCCCTCTATGGGCGTGGCCTCACGGGGGTGTTCTCGACTTGCGGCGGTGCATTCTCGAGTTGCGGCGGGTACCCCGGCCCGTCTCCCCCGTTAGCCCAGCGGGGTCGCCATGCCTCCTTTCGAGCGGACAGGGGCCCGAGCAGCCTCGGGATTCGCCAGGAGGCGCTGCAGCGCCCTGGGTCCGCGTCAGGCATGGAGCTAGGACCCTCGGGGGTCCCCGGAGGGGGGGGGGAGGGGACAGGTATAACTGGCACCTGTGGGGTGGCCTCCAGGGAGTCGAGGGGACTCAGCCTTTCTCTCCGGTCACAGCCAAGGGCAATCGGGCTTCCCCTCGAATGCAGGGGCGAAGGTCGTGCTTTTCCGCGCGGCGCAGGGGGAAGCGGGGGTGGCCTCTCTGAATCGGGGGCGTGGTGCCTCGGGGAGCCTCTCTTGTTGCCTCTGAGAAGTCCAGGCCTCCTTTGACATCGCCAGGGGCTGCTGGGCTTCCCCTCGCCTCACGTCCAGGGAACTGGACTCGCTTGCCGATGGGGGTTCCTCGGGGACCTTTGGTCTTGCGGCCGGAACTGGCCCCTTGGGGCCTCTTCTCGAACCTCAGGAGAGGCGAGAGTCCCGCTCTGGAGGTGCGAGGGGGAATGTAGGGATTGCGATGGCATTCAGGAAGGGGATTGGACCCCCCTTTCGAGAGGAGGGGGGCCGACGGCGACGGGGGGCCCCTCGCGAGCGGCCTCTGGAGACTCAGGGTTCCGCTCGCCTGTGGACACGGGTATCCCAGGGAACCTCTGGGGGCGCCTAGAGGGAGTCCAGCCTCCGTTGCAGCGCCAGAGAGAAGGCAGGACGGCTCTCGAGTCGCTGCAGATCCCAAGGGCCCCGTCTCGCAAGGAGGGGGGCCCGGGGGACGCCCTCGCGGTGTGGCGGGAAGCCCCGCTTTCTTGGCAGGTTGGCCCGGGGATCTCGGGGGACACCTGGAGTCGCCCGCAAGGAGTCAAGCCCCGTTCGGAGCCGGAACAGGTGCCGGGGCATGCTCTCCATGCCCTGCAAGGGAAAAGCGCCTCCTCCCTCTATGGGCGTGGCCTCACGGGGGTGTTCTCGACTTGCGGCGGTGCATTCTCGAGTTGCGGCGGGTACCCCGGCCCGTCTCCCCCGTTAGCCCAGCGGGGTCGCCATGCCTCCTTTCGAGCGGACAGGGGCCCGAGCAGCCTCGGGATTCGCCAGGAGGCGCTGCAGCGCCCTGGGTCCGCGTCAGGCATGGAGCTAGGACCCTCGGGGGTCCCCGGAGGGGGGGGAGGGGACAGGTATAACTGGCACCTGTGGGGTGGCCTCCAGGGAGTCGAGGGGACTCAGCCTTTCTCTCCGGTCACAGCCAAGGGCAATCGGGCTTCCCCTCGAATGCAGGGGCGAAGGTCGTGCTTTTCGCGCGGCGCAGGGGGAGGGGAAGCGGGGGTGGCCTCTCTGAATCGGGGGCGTGGCGCCTCGGGGAGCCTCTCTTGTTGCCTCTGAGAAGTCCAGGCCTCCTTTTGACATCGCCAGGGGCTGCTGGGCTTCCCCTCGCCTCACGTCCAGGGAACTGGACTCGCTTGCCGATGGGGGTTCCTCGGGGACCTTTGGTCTTGCGGCCGGAACTGGCCCCTTGGGGCCTCTTCTCGAACCTCAGGAGAGGCGAGAGTCCCGCTCTGGAGGTGCGAGGGAATGTAGGGATTGCGATGGCATTCAGGAAGGGGATTGGACCCCCCTTTCGAGAGGAGGGGCCGACGGCGACGGGGGGCCCCTCGCGAGCGGCCTCTGGAGACTCAGGGTTCCGCTCGCCTGTGGACACGGGTATCCCAGGGAACCTCTGGGGGCGCCTAGAGGGAGTCCAGCCTCCGTTGCAGCGCCAGAGAGAAGGCAGGACGGCTCTCGCGTCGCTGCAGATCCCAAGGGCCCCGTCTCGCAAGGAGGGGGGCCCGGGGGACGCCCTCGCGGTGTGTGGCGGGAAGCCCCGCTTTCTTGGCAGGTTGGCCCGGGGATCTCGGGGGACACCTGGAGTCGCCCGCAAGGAGTCAAGCCCCGTTCGGAGCCGGAACAGGTGCCGGGGCATGCTCTCCATGCCCTGCAAGGGAAAAAAAAGCGCCTCCTCCCTCTATGGGCGTGGCCTCACGGGGGTGTTCTCGACTTGCGGCGGTGCATTCTCGAGTTGCGGCGGGGGTACCCCGGCCCGTCTCCCCCGTTAGCCCAGCGGGGTCGCCATGCCTCCTTTCGAGCGGACAGGGGCCCGAGCAGCCTCGGGATTCGCCAGGAGGCGCTGCAGCGCCCTGGGTCCGCGTCAGGCATGGAGCTAGGACCCTCGGGGGTCCCCGGGGGGGGGAGGGGACAGGTATAAACTGGCACCTGTGGGGTGGCCTCCAGGGAGTCGAGGGGACTCAGCCTTTCTCTCCGGTCACAGCCAAGGGCAATCGGGCTTCCCTCGAATGCAGGGGCGAAGGTCGTGCTTTTCCGCGCGGCGCAGGGGGAAGCGGGGGTGGCCTCTCTGAATCGGGGGCGTGGCGCCTCGGGGAGCCTCTCTTGTTGCCTCTGAGAAGTCCAGGCCTCCTTTGACATCGCGCCAGGGGCTGCTGGGCTTCCCCTCGCCTCACGTCCAGGGAACTGGACTCGCTTGCCGATGGGGGTTCCTCGGGGACCTTTGGTCTTGCGGCCGGAACTGGCCCCTTGGGGCCTCTTCTCGAACCTCAGGAGAGGCGAGAGTCCCGCTCTGGAGGTGCGAGGGAATGTAGGGATTGCGATGGCATTCAGGAAGGGGATTGGACCCCCCTTTCGAGAGGAGGGGCCGACGGCGACGGGGGGCCCCTCGCGAGCGGCCTCTGGAGACTCAGGGTTCCGCTCGGCTGTGGACACGGGTATCCCAGGGAACCTCTGGGGGCGCCTAGAGGGAGTCCAGCCTCCGTTGCAGCGCCAGAGAGAAGGCAGGACGGCTCTCGCGTCGCTGCAGATCCCAAGGGCCCCGTCTCGCAAGGAGGGGGGCCCGGGGGACGCCCTCGCGGTGTGGCGGGAAGCCCCGCTTTCTTGGCAGGTTGGCCCGGGGATCTCGGGGGACACCTGGAGTCGCCCGCAAGGAGTCAAGCCCCGTTCGGAGCCGGAACAGGTGCCGGGGCATGCTCTCCATGCCCTGCAAGGGAAAAGCGCCTCCTCCCTCTATGGGCGTGGCCTCACGGGGGTGTTCTCGACTTGCGGCGGTGCATTCTCGAGTTGCGGCGGGTACCCCGGCCCGTCTCCCCCGTTAGCCCAGCGGGGTCGCCATGCCTCCTTTCGAGCGGACAGGGGCCCGAGCAGCCTCGGGATTCGCCAGGAGGCGCTGCAGCGCCCTGGGTCCGCGTCAGGCATGGAGCTAGGACCCTCGGGGGTCCCCGGAGGGGGGGAGGGGACAGGTATAACTGGCACCTGTGGGGTGGCCTCCAGGGAGTCGAGGGGACTCAGCCTTTCTCTCCGGTCACAGCCAAGGGCAATCGGGCTTCCCCTCGAATGCAGGGGCGAAGGTCGTGCTTTTCCGCGCGGCGCAGGGGGAAGCGGGGGGTGGCCTCTCTGAATCGGGGGCGTGGCGCCTCGGGGAGCCTCTCTTGTTGCCTCTGAGAAGTCCAGGCCTCCTTTGACATCGCCAGGGGCTGCTGGGCTTCCCCTCGCCTCACGTCCAGGGAACTGGACTCGCTTGCCGATGGGGGTTCCTCGGGGACCTTTGGTCTTGCGGCCGGAACTGGCCCCTTGGGGCCTCTTCTCGAACCTCAGGAGAGGCGAGAGTCCCGCTCTGGAGGTGCGAGGGAATGTAGGGATTGCGATGGCATTCAGGAAGGGGATTGGACCCCCCTTTCGAGAGGAGGGGCCGACGGCGACGGGGGGGGGCCCTCGCGAGCGGCCTCTGGAGACTCAGGGTTCCGCTCGCCTGTGGACACGGGTATCCCAGGGAACCTCTGGGGGCGCCTAGAGGGAGTCCAGCCTCCGTTGCAGCGCCAGAGAGAAGGCAGGACGGCTCTCGCGTCGCTGCAGATCCCAAGGGCCCCGTCTCGCAAGGAGGGGGGCCCGGGGGACGCCCTCGCGGTGTGGCGGGAAGCCCCGCTTTCTTGGCAGGTTGGCCCGGGGATCTCGGGGGACACCTGGAGTCGCCCGCAAGGAGTCAAGCCCCGTTCGGAGCCGGAACAGGTGCCGGGGCATGCTCTCCATGCCCTGCAAGGGAAAAGCGCCTCCTCCCTCTATGGGCGTGGCCTCACGGGGGTGTTCTCGACTTGCGGCGGTGCATTCTCGAGTTGCGGCGGGTACCCCCCGGCCCGTCTCCCCCGTTAGCCCAGCGGGGTCGCCATGCCTCCTTTCGAGCGGACAGGGGCCCGAGCAGCCTCGGGATTCGCCAGGAGGCGCTGCAGCAGCGCCCTGGGTCCGCGTCAGGCATGGAGCTAGGACCCTCGGGGGTCCCCGGAGGGGGGGAGGGGACAGGTATAACTGGCACCTGTGGGGTGGCCTCCAGGGAGTCGAGGGGACTCAGCCTTTCTCTCCGGTCACAGCCAAGGGCAATCGGGCTTCCCCTCGAATGCAGGGGCGAAAGGTCGTGCTTTTCCGCGCGGCGCAGGGGGAAGCGGGGGTGGCCTCTCTGAATCGGGGGCGTGGCGCCTCGGGGAGCCTCTCTTGTTGCCTCTGAGAAGTCCAGGCCTCCTTTGACATCGCCAGGGGCTGCTGGGCTTCCCCTCGCCTCACGTCCAGGGAACTGGACTCGCTTGCCGATGGGGGTTCCTCGGGGACCTTTGGTCTTGCGGCCGGAACTGGCCCCTTGGGGCCTCTTCTCGAACCTCAGGAGAGGCGAGAGTCCCGCTCTGGAGGTGCGAGGGAATGTAGGGATTGCGATGGCATTCAGGAAGGGGATTGGACCCCCCTTTCGAGAGGAGGGGCCGACGGCGACGGGGGGCCCCTCGCGAGCGGCCTCTGGAGACTCAGGGTTCCGCTCGCCTGTGGACACGGGTATCCCAGGGAACCTCTGGGGGCGCCTAGAGGGAGTCCAGCCTCCGTTGCAGCGCCAGAGAGAAGGCAGGACGGCTCTCGCGTCGCTGCAGATCCCAAGGGCCCCGTCTCGCAAGGAGGGGGGCCCGGGGGACGCGCCCTCGCGGTTTTGTGGGGGAAGCCCGCTTTTTCTCTGGACAGGTTGGCGGGGATTCCTGGGGGAAATCCTGGAGTTGCCCGCAAGCTGTCAAAGCCCGTTCGGAATCCCGGAAAAGGTGCTCCGGACTGGGGCGATCGCTCTCTCATCGCACTGCAGGGTGAGGGAATAAGCGCCTCCCCACTCTACTGGACTTGCGCTCACGAGGGGTGTTGTTGACTAGGGGATGGTGCATTCTCGAGTTGGGGGAGGGGGTTACCCGTCCGTCTCCCCCCGTTTGGCCAGGCGGCGTTCGCCATGCCTCATTACGGATGGGAACAGGGGAGGAAAGCAGATTCGGGATTCGCCCGCAGGACGCTTGCTAGAGCCCTGGGTCCGAGTCTGGAATGGAGCTAGTGCCCTCGGGCCGGTCCACCGGTGGGTTGGGAGGGGACCAGCGTACAACTGGCACCCTGTGGGGAGGCCTCCAGGGAAGTCGGAGGGTGGGGACTCAGCTTTTCTTCTCCTGGTCACAGCCAAGGGCAAATCGGTCTTACCCTCGAAATGCTGGGCGCGATAGGTCGTGCTTTTGCGCGCGCCGCAGGGGTAAGACCGGGTCGGTGGCCTCTCTGAATCCTGTGGGCGTGGCGCCTCGGGAGGCTCTCTTGTTGCCTCTGAGCAGTTCCCGGCCTCCTTTTGACATCGCAGGGCCTTCGCTGGGTCTTCCCCTCGCCTAACGTCAGGAAAACTGGACGCGGCTTGCGTCATGGGCGGTTCCTCGGGTACCTTTTGGTCTTGCGGCGGAGAAGCTGGCCCCTTGGGGGCTTCTTCTCGAACCTCAGGAGAGAGCGAGAAGTCTCCGCTCTGGAGGTGCGAGGGTCTTGTAGGGATCTGCGATGTCATTCCAGGAAGGGGAAATGGGGACCCCCCTTACGAGAGGCTGGGGCCAATGGCCGACGGCGGGCGGGGACGCATCGCGATGTGGCCTTTGGTAGACTCGAGGGTTCCGCTCTCCATGAGGACCCGGGTATCTCATGGGGAACATCTGGGGCTCGCCTGCAAAGGGAGTCAGCATCCGTTGCAAGCGCCATAGAGGAAGGGCAGGGTGGAGTTCGCGTCGCTGCACAGATCCCATGGGCCCCCGTCTCGCAGGGAGGGGGTGCCGGTGGACGCCCTCGTCGGTTGTGGCGGGAAGGCCCCGCTCTCTGGGGAGGCTTGGCCGGGGATCTCGGGGAGGGCACCTGGAGTCACCAGCAAGGAGTCGAATCCTGATGGGAGACGGGGAACAAGGGGCGGGGGCAATGCTCTCCATGCCCTAGCAAGGGAAAAGAGCCTCCTCCCTTATGGGCGATGGTCCTCGAGGGGTGGGGTGTTTGTAGGACTTTGCTGGCTGGTGCATTCTCGTAGTTGCGGCGGGTACCCGGCCCGTCTCCACGTTTTAGCCCAGACGGGTAGGCTGTTCGCACATTCCTCTTTCCTTTCGAAGGGGGACAGGGGCCCGAGCTGTCCTCGGGATTTCGCCAGGGACGAGCGCTGGACTGCGACTGGGTCCGCGTCAGCGGCATGGGAGCTTGGACCCTAGGGGGTCACGGAGAGGGTAGGATAGGGGGTCTAGGTATAAACTGGCCACCTGGGGGGTGGCCTCCAGGAGAGTCGAGGGGGGAACTCAGCTTTCTCTTCGGTCACAAGCACGGGCACATTCGCCCTCCCCCGCATTCCCCCTCGAACTGCAGGGGCGGAAGGTGGTGCTTTTCCGAGCGGCGCCGAGGGGAAAGGGGGCGTTTGGTCTCTCTGAATCGGGGGCGTTGTGGGCATCGGGGCGCCTCTCTGGTTGTCTTCTTGACAAGTCCAGGCTCTCCCTCTTGGAATCGCCAGGGGTGCACGTGGGCTTCTCACTCGCCTATCGTACAGTGGAACTGGACCGCTTAGCCGTAGGGGGTTCCTCGGGGACCTTTGGTCTTGCGGCCGGAAAATGGCGCCTTGATGGCTCTTCTCGAACCTCAGGATGAGGGCGGACAGTTCCCGTCTGGAGGTGCTGAGCCCAAGTGTATGTAGGATTGCGATGGCATTCAGCGAACGTGGGCTTGGACCCCCATTTCGAGAGGCGGGGCCGACTGGCGCCGGGGAGTGGCCCTCGCCAGCAGGCACTGCTGGAGTCTCAGGGTTACGCCTAGACAGTGGTCAACGGTTTATCCAGGGACCGTTTTGGGGGCCGCTATAAGAGGGAGTCCAGGCTCCGTTGCTGGCGCCAGAGAGGGAAGGCGGGACGGGCTATCGAGTCCGTCTGCAGAATCCAAGGGCCCGCGTTCTCGCAAGGAAGGGGCGGGCTGGTGGACGCCTCGCGTCTTGGGGCGGGATGGCCCCGCTTTCATGGCATGGTTTGGCGCCGGGGTAGTATTCGGCGGGGAGCTGGAGTCGCCCGCAAGGAGTCAAGCTCAGTTCGGCGTGTGATAAAGTGCAGGGGGTGCTCTCATGCCCTGCAAGGGAACACAAGCGCCTCTCCACCTCTCTGGGGGTGTCCGTCACGCGTGGGTGTTCTAGACTTGGCGGCAGTGCATTCTCGAGTTGCGGCGGGTTACCACGGCCCGTCCTCCCCGTTAGCCCAGCGGGGTTCTCCAGTGCCCTCCTTTCGAGCGGTCGTGGGGCACGAGCAGCCCTTTGGGATTCGCAGGAGGCGCTGCAGCGCCTCGGCGTCGCGTCAGGCATGGAGCTAGGACGCTCGGAGGTCCCCGGAGTGGGGGAGGGGAAAGGTTATAATGGCACACTGTGGGGTGGCTCCAGGGAGTCGAGGGACTCAGTCCTTTCTCTCCGGTCACAGCCAAGGGCCAATGGGGGGGGGGGGCGGGCTTTCCCTATATCTATATACTACCTCTCGAAATGCAGGGGCGAAGGTCGTGCTTTTTCCGCGCGGCGAGGGGGGAAGCGGGGGTGGCCTCTTCTGAATCGGGGGGCGTGGGGCACCTGCAGGGAGCCTCTCCTTGTCTCTGGCCTTCTGAGAATCCAGGGCCTCTCTATGACAAAAAATCGCCCAGTGGGGCTGTCTGGGGTTTTTCTTTTTTACTTCCGCCTCGCTCGTCAAGCGTCCATGCGTGAAGCATGGACTCGCTTGCGCGTGGGAGGTTCTCCGGAAGGCTGCAGGTGGGTGGAGGGGGGGGGGGGGGGGGGGGGGGGGCACACACGCGAGGGGGGAGAGGGTACGTTGGGTATTGAGGGATAGGGGGGGGGGGGTGGGGGGGGGGGGGGGGGGGGGGGGGTGGGGGGTATTATGGAATCAATGTGGACCCTCTTTCTCCTCGGAACCTCAGGAGAGGCGAGAGGCCCGCTCCCTGTAGGTGCGAGAGGAATGTAGGGATTGCGATGACATGCAGGAAGGGGATTTGGTACCCCCCTTTCGAGACAGGAGAACAAGCGGGGCCGACCGGCGGACGGTGGGCCGCCTTCGGCGACGAGTCCACTGAGAGAACTCAGGTTGCCTTCTCGCTCGTCGTGGACACGTGTATCCCATGGGAAACCTCCTGGGGGCGCGCCTAGAGGGAGGCTACCAGGACTCCTCCGTTGAAATGCGCCTAGTAGAGTAAGGCAGGAAACGCGCTCTCGAGGGGCGCTAGGTACACCAGATCCGTCTAAGGCCCGGGATAGTAGGGGACATCTTGCAAGGAGGGGGGCCCAGAGTGGGGACTGCGCCTCTTTCAAAGTGTCTGGACGGGAAGCCCCGCTATATCTTGGCAGGTTGGCCCTGGGATCACCGTGGGAACACCTGGAGTATCTTCAGCACCGCAAGGAGTCCATAGCGCGATCCGTTCCGGAAAGGCCGAGAAAGCAGGTGGCCCGGAGCATTGGCTTCTCACATCGCCCGGCAATAAGCGGGAAAAGCGTCTCCTCCCTCTATGGCCGTGGCCTTCATGAGGGGGTTTCTCCCTCTGATGCTTAGCGGCTGAGTGCATTTCTCGAGATTGCGGCGGGTACTCACCAGTCCCAGACCTCCCCCGTTAGCCGTCTTATCGGGGTCGCCATGCCTCCTTTTCGATGGCGAGTAACTTGTTGGTGGTGGGGGTCCGAGGCATGCCCTCGGGATTCGCCATGAGGCCGCTGCTGCAGCGCCCTGGGTCCGCGTGCATGGGGGAGCGGGGGGAAGGCATGGAGGTCTAGACCGCTCGTGGGTCCCCTGGAAGTCGGGGAGCGCAGACAGGATATTAGACTGGCACCGAGTGTGCGTGGTGGCCTCCAGGGAGTCGAAGGGGAATCTCAGCCTTTCTCTCCTAGATCACAGCCAAGGGCAATCGGGCTATCTCCCCTCGAATGCAGGGCTGAAGGAGTCGATGCTTTTCCAGCGCGGGCGGGCAGGGGAAGGGCGGAGGGTGGGCCTCTCTGAATCAGAGGGCGTGGCGCCTTCGGGGAGCCTCTCTTGTTGCACTCTGAGAAGTCGCAGGACCTCTGTTTTTTGTGGGTAGGCGGAGGGAGTAGGGGGGGGAGGGGGAGGAGTTTTTGACATCGACTTATGGGGGGGGGATGGGGAGGGGGGCGGATGGGCCTTCCCTCGCGCTCACGTCCAGATGGAAGGCTGGACTCGCTTGCGCATGGGGGTTCCTCGGGACTATTGTCTCATGCAGCCGGAACTGGTCCGCTTGGGCCTGTCTTATTCCCTCGAAACTCAGGAGAGGGCGCGAGTGCCGCCGCGCTCTGTAGGGTGGCGAGGGAATGTAGGATTGCAATGGCATTCCGGAAGTGGGAATTGGACCTCGCCTTTACGAGAGGAGGAGTGCATAGACGCGCCGGGAGGTGCCCTCGCGAGAGGCCTCTGAGACTCGGTGTTCTCCGATCACCTGTAGACTCATGGCTTCTCCCCCTCCCCTCTAGGGGGGCCTTAGAGTGGACAAAAAGGGGGGGGGGCAAGGGGGGGGGGGAGGGGGGGGGGGGGGGGGGGTGGGGGGGGGGGGGGGGGGGGGGGTCTCGCAAGGAGGGGGGGCCCGGGCCGCCCTCGACGCGGTGCTCGCCTGGTGGACACGGCGTATGCCCAGGTTGAACCGGGATCTTGGGGGCGACGGTGGAGGGGGAGAGCGCAGGAGTCCCCCAAGCTCCGTGTGCAAGCCGGAACAGGTGCAGAGAGATTGCACCCCATGCACTTTAAGGCAGAGCGACCTCCTCTCGCGTCGGGTGGCCTCACGGGGGTGTTCTCAAGTAGCGGCGTGCAGTCTCGCAAGGAGGGTGGTACACGCCCCCCGGTACGACTCTCGCGGTAGACCAGCCAAAGGAATCCCCAATGGCTTTCTTTCGAGCAGAGTTGGGCGGGATCTACGTGGGGAAGCACCTGGAGCGCTGCAAGCGCCCTGCTAGGAGTCAGGCATGGAGCAGGACCCTCGTGGGCCCCAGGTTGGCTATGGTTAGCGTTATAACGCAACCTGTTGGTGGCATCCATGGAGTCGTGGACCGGGGCATGCTCTTCCATGCCACTGCCCAAGGAAAAGCGCCTTCACCTCCCCTCTTAGGGCGAAGGCCGTGCAGTTTCCGTGCGTCTCCGGGGGAAAGCCGGCGGTGGGCCTCTTCAGATTCGGCGGCGTGGTACCGAGCGCTGCCTCTCTTTGTTGCCTCTGAGAAGTCCAGGCCTCCTCGGACATCGCCATGGGCTGCTGGGCTGCCCCTCGCCTCAGTTGGGTGAGCGGGGCTCGCTTGCCGATTGGCAGTTCCTCGGGGACCTTCGGTCAGGAGGTCGCTACAGAGCCCTTTGGGTCCTCTTTTCGCACCTCATGGAGGGCGAGAAGGACCGCTCAGGGAGGGTCCCAGGAGTGTAGGGATTGCGATGGGCCTTTCAGTGTAGGGGACTGGACACACCTTTCGAGTGGAGGTGGCGACGCGACGGTAGGCCCCTCGCGAGCTGGACCTCTGGAGCCTCAGGGTTCGCTTTTCTGAGGTCACCGGGTATCAAATGGCAAATCTGGGGGCCGCCCTAAGGCGTCCAGCCTCGAATGCAGCCCAAGAGCGAAAGGCACGTGCTTAGCGTGCGTGGCGGCCGGGGCAGGGGAAGGCGGGAGGGTGGGACGCCCTCGCGGTGTGGCGGGAAAGCCCCGCTTTCTTGGCAGGTTGGCCCGGGGATCTCGGGGGACACCTGGAGTCGCCCGCAAGGAGTCAAGCCCCGTTCGGAGCCGGAACAGGTGCCGGGGCATGCTCTCCATGCCCTGCAAGGGAAAAAAAAAAGCGCCTCCTCCCTCTATGGGCGTGGCCTCACGGGGGTGTTCTCGACTTGCGGCGGTGCATTCTCGAGTTGCGGCGGGTACCCCGGCCCGTCTCCCCCGTTAGCCCCGGGGTCGCCATGCCTCCTTTCGAGCGGACAGGGGCCCGAGCAGCCTCGGGATTCGCCAGGAGGCGCTGCAGCGCCCTGGGTCCGCGTCAGGCATGGAGCTAGGACCCTCGGGGGTCCCCGGAGGGGGGGAGGGGACAGGTATAACTGGCACCTGTGGGGTGGCCTCCAGGGAGTCGAGGGGACTCAGCCTTT
The DNA here is from genome assembly GCA_024291935.2 of Okapia johnstoni. Taxonomy (NCBI): domain Eukaryota; kingdom Metazoa; phylum Chordata; class Mammalia; order Artiodactyla; family Giraffidae; genus Okapia; species Okapia johnstoni. The sequence goes on along the minus strand of JAGTYA010000263.1, from coordinate 21,438 downwards.
CTCTCCGGTCACAGCCAAGGGCAATCGGGCTTCCCCTCGAATGCAGGGGCGAAGGTCGTGCTTTTCCGCGCGGCGCAGGGGGAAGCGGGGGTGGCCTCTCTGAATCGGGGGCGTGGCGCCTCGGGGAGCCTCTCTTGTTGCCTCTGAGAAGTCCAGGCCTCCTTTGACATCGCCAGGGGCTGCTGGGCTTCCCCTCGCCTCACGTCCAGGGAACTGGACTCGCTTGCCGATGGGGGTTCCTCGGGGACCTTTGGTCTTGCGGCCGGAACTGGCCCCTTGGGGCCTCTTCTCGAACCTCAGGAGAGGCGAGAGTCCCGCTCTGGAGGTGCGAGGGAATGTAGGGATTGCGATGGCATTCAGGAAGGGGATTGGACCCCCCTTTCGAGAGGAGGGGCCGACGGCGACGGGGGGCCCCTCGCGAGCGGCCTCTGGAGACTCAGGGTTCCGCTCGCCTGTGGACACGGGTATCCCAGGGAACCTCTGGGGGCGCCTAGAGGGAGTCCAGCCTCCGTTGCAGCGCCAGAGAGAAGGCAGGACGGCTCTCGCGTCGCTGCAGATCCCAAGGGCCCCGTCTCGCAAGGAGGGGGGCCCGGGGGACGCCCTCGCGGTGTGTGGGCGGGAAGCCCCGCTTTCTTGGCAGGTTGGCCCGGGGATCTCGGGGGACACCTGGAGTCGCCCGCAAGGAGTCAAGCCCCGTTCGGAGCCGGAACAGGTGCCGGGGCATGCTCTCCATGCCCTGCAAGGGAAAAGCGCCTCCTCCCTCTATGGGCGTGGCCTCACGGGGGTGTTTCTCGACTTGCGGCGGTGCATTCTCGAGTTGCGGCGGGTACCCCGGCCCGTCTTCCCCGTTAGCCCAGCGGGGTCGCCATGCCTCCTTTCGAGCGGACAGGGGCCCGAGCAGCCTCGGGATTCGCCAGGAGGCGCTGCAGCGCCCTGGGTCCGCGTCAGGCATGGAGCTAGGACCCTCGGGGGTCCCCGGAGGGGGGGAGGGGACAGGTATAACTGGCACCTGTGGGGTGGCCTCCAGGGAGTCGTCGAGGGGACTCAGCCTTTCTCTCCGGTCACAGCCAAGGGCAATCGGGCTTCCCCTCGAATGCAGGGGCGAAGGTCGTGCTTTTCCGCGCGGCGCAGGGGGAAGCGGGGGTGGCCTCTCTGAATCGGGGGCGGGGCGCCTCGGGGAGCCTCTCTTGTTGCCTCTGAGAAGTCCAGGCCTCCTTTGACATCGCCAGGGGCTGCTGGGCTTCCCCTCGCCTCACGTCCAGGGAACTGGACTCGCTTGCCGATGGGGGTTCCTCGGGGACCCTTGGTCTTGCGGCCGGAACTGGCCCCTTGGGGCCTCTTCTCGAACCTCAGGAGAGGCGAGAGTCCCGCTCTGGAGGTGCGAGGGAATGTAGGGATTGCGATGGCATTCAGGAAGGGGATTGGACCCCCCTTTCGAGAGGAGGGGCCGGCGACGGCGACGGGGGGCCCCTCGCGAGCGGCCTCTGGAGACTCAGGGTTCCGCTCGCCTGTGGACACGGGTATCCCAGGGGAACCTCTGGGGGCGCCTAGAGGGAGTCCAGCCTCCGTTGCAGCGCCATAGAGAAGGCAGGACGGCTCTCGCGTCGCTGCAGATCCCAAGGGCCCCGTCTCGCAAGGAGGGGGGCCCGGGGGACGCCCTCGCGGTGTGTGTGGCGGGAAGCCCCGCTTTCTTGGCAGGTTGGCCCGGGGATCTCGGGGGACACCTGGAGTCGCCCGCAAGGAGTCAAGCCCCGTTCGGAGCCGGAACAGGTGCCGGGGCATGCTCTCCATGCCCTGCAAGGGAAAAGCGCCTCCTCCCTCTATGGGCGTGGCCTCACGGGGGTGTTCTCGACTTGCGGCGGTGCATTCTCGAGTTGCGGCGGGTACCCCGGCCCGTCTCCCCCGTTAGCCCAGCGGGGTCGCCATGCCTCCTTTCGAGCGGACAGGGGCCCGAGCAGCCTCGGGATTCGCCAGGAGGCGCTGCAGCGCCCTGGGTCCGCGTCAGGCATGGAGCTAGGACCCTCGGGGGTCCCCGGAGGGGGGGGAGGGGACAGGTATAACTGGCACCTGTGGGGTGGCCTCCAGGGAGAGGGGGGACTCAGCCTTTCTCTCCGGTCACAGCCAAGGGCAATCGGGCTTCCCCTCGAATGCAGGGGCGAAGGTCGTGCTTTTCGCGCGCGCGCAGGGGGGGAAGCGGGGGTGGCCTCTCTGAATCGGGGGCGTGGCGCCTCGGGGAGCCTCTCTTGTTGCCTCTGAGAAGTCCAGGCCTCCTTTGACATCGCCAGGGGCTGCTGGGCTTCCCCTCGCCTCACGTCCAGGGAACTGGACTCGCTTGCCGATGGGGGTTCCTCGGGGACCTTTGGTCTTGCGGCCGGAAACTGGCCCCTTGGGGCCTCTTCTCGAACCTCAGGAGAGGCGAGAGTCCCGCTCTGGAGGTGCGAGGGAATGTAGGAATTGCGATGGCATTCAGGAAGGGGATTGGACCCCCCTTTCGAGAGGAGGGGCCGACGGCGACGGGGGGCCCCTCGCGAGCGGCCTCTGGAGACTCAGGGTTCCGCTCGCCTGTGGACACGGGTATCCCAGGGAACCTCTGGGGGCGCCTAGAGGGAGTCCAGCCTCCGTTGCAGCGCCAGAGAGAAGGCAGGACGGCTCTCGCGTCGCTGCAGATCCCAAGGGCCCCGTCTCGCAAGGAGGGGGGCCCGGGGGGACGCCCTCGCGGTGTGTGGCGGGAAGCCCCGCTTTCTTGGCAGGTTGGCCCGGGGATCTCGGGGGACACCTGGAGTCGCCCGCAAGGAGTCAAGCCCCGTTCGGAGCCGGAACAGGTGCCGGGGCATGCTCTCCATGCCCTGCAAGGGAAAAAGCGCTCCTCCCTCTATGGGCGTGGCCTCACGGGGGTGTTCTCGACTTGCGGCGGTGCATTCTCGAGTTGCGGCGGGTACCCCGGCCCGTCTCCCCCGTTAGCCCAGCGGGGTCGCCATGCCTCCTTTCGAGCGGACAGGGGCCCCGAGCAGCCTCGGGATTCGCCAGGAGGCGCTGCAGCGCCCTGGGTCCGCGTCAGGCATGGAGCTAGGACCCTCGGGGGTCCCCGGAGGGGGGGAGGGGACAGGTATAACTGGCACCTGTGGGGTGGCCTCCAGGGAGTCGAGGGGACTCAGCCTTTCTCTCCGGTCACAGCCAAGGGCAATCGGGCTTCCCCTCGAATGCAGGGGCGAAGGTCGTGCTTTTCCGCGCGGCGCAGGGGGAAGCGGGGGTGGGTGGCCTCTCTGAATCGGGGGCGTGGCGCCTCGGGGGAGCCTCTCTTGTTGCCTCTGAGAAGTCCAGGCCTCCTTTGACATCGCCAGGGGCTGCTGGGCTTCCCCTCGCCTCACGTCCAGGGAACTGGACTCGCTTGCCGATGGGGGTTCCTCGGGGACCTTTGGTCTTGCGGCCGGAACTGGCCCCTTGGGGCCTCTTCTCGAACCTCAGGAGAGGCGAGAGTCCCGCTCTGGAGGTGCGAGGGAATGTAGGGATTGCGATGGCATTCAGGAAGGGGATTGGACCCCCCTTTCGAGAGGAGGGGCCGACGGCGACGGGGGGCCCCTCGCGAGCGGCCTCTGGAGACTCAGGGTTCCGCTCGCCTGTGGACACGGGTATCCCAGGGAACCTCTGGGGGCGCCTAGAGGGAGTCCAGCCTCCGTTGCAGCGCCAGAGAGAAGGCAGGACGGCTCTCGCGTCGCTGCAGATCCCAAGGGCCCCGTCTCGCAAGGAGGGGGGGGGCCGGGGGACGCCCTCGCGGTGTGTGGCGGGAAGCCCCGCTTTCTTGGCAGGTTGGCCCGGGGATCTCGGGGGACACCTGGAGTCGCCCGCAAGGAGTCAAGCCCCGTTCGGAGCCGGAACAGGTGCCGGGGCATGCTCTCCATGCCCTGCAAGGGAAAAGCGCCTCCTCCCTCTATGGGCGTGGCCTCACGGGGGTGTTCTCGACTTGCGGCGGTGCATTCTCGAGTTGCGGCGGGTACCCCGGCCCGTCTCCCCCGTTAGCCCAGCGGGGTCGCCATGCCTCCTTTCGAGCGGACAGGGGCCCGAGCAGCCTCGGGATTCGCCAGGAGGCGCTGCAGCGCCCTGGGTCCGCGTCAGGCATGGAGCTAGGACCCTCGGGGTCCCCGGAGGGGGGAGGGGGACAGGTATAAACTGGCACCTGTGGGGTGGCCTCCAGGGAGTCGAGGGGACTCAGCCTTTCTCTCCGGTCACAGCCAAGGGCAATCGGGCTTCCCCTCGAATGCAGGGGCGAAGGTCGGGCTTTTCCGCGCGGCGCAGGGGGAAGCGGGGGTGGCCTCTCTGAATCGGGGGCGTGGCGCCTCGGGGAGCCTCTCTTGTTGCCCTCTGAGAAGTCCAAGCCTCCTTTGACATCGCCAGGGGCTGCTGGGCTTCCCCTCGCCTCACGTCCAGGGAACTGGACTCGCTTGCCGATGGGGGTTCCTCGGGGACCTTTGGTCTTGCGGCCGGAACTGGCCCCTTGGGGCCTCTTCTCGAACCTCAGGAGAGGCGAGAGTCCCGCTCTGGAGGTGCGAGGGAATGTAGGGATTGCGATGGCATTCAGGAAGGGGATTGGACCCCCCTTTCGAGAGGAGGGGCCGACGGCGACGGGGGGCCCCTCGCGAGCGGCCTCTGGAGACTCAGGGTTCCGCTCCTGTGGACACGGGTATCCCAGGGAACCTCTGGGGGCGCCTAGAGGGAGTCCAGCCTCCGTTGCAGCGCCAGAGAGAGAGAAGCAGCAGGACGGCTCTCGCGTCGCTGCAGATCCCAAGGGCCCCGTCTCGCAAGGAGGGGGGCCCGGGGGACGCCCTCGCGGTGTGGGCGGGAAGCCCCGCTTTCTTGGCAGGTTGGCCCGGGGATCTCGGGGGACACCTGGAGTCGCCCGCAAGGAGTCAAGCCCCGTTCGGAGCCGGAACAGGTGCCGGGGCATGCTCTCCATGCCCTGCAAGGGAAAAGCGCCTCCTCCCTCTATGGGCGTGGCCTCACGGGGGTGTTCTCGACTTGCGGCGGTGCATTCTCGAGTTGCGGCGGGTACCCCGGCCCGTCTCCCCCGTTAGCCCAGCGGGGTCGCCATGCCTCCTTTCGAGCGGACAGGGGCCCGAGCAGCCTCGGGATTCGCCAGGAGGCGCTGCAGCGCCCTGGGTCCGCGTCAGGCATGGAGCTAGGACCCTCGGGGGTCCCCGGAGGGGGGGAGGGGACAGGTATAACTGGCACCTGTGGGGTGGCCTCCAGGGTCGTCGAGGGGACTCAGCCTTTCTCTCCGGTCACAGCCAAGGGCAATCGGGCTTCCCCTCGAATGCAGGGGCGAAGGTCGTGCTTTTCCGCGCGGCGCAGGGGGGAGCGGGGGTGGCCTCTCTGAATCGGGGGCGTGGCGCCTCGGGGAGCCTCTCTTGTTGCCTCTGAGAAGTCCAGGCCTCCTTTGACATCGCCAGGGGCTGCTGGGCTTCCCTCGCCTCACGTCCAGGGAACTGGACTCGCTTGCCGATGGGGGTTCCTCGGGGACCTTTGGTCTTGCGGCCGGAACTGGCCCCTTGGGGCCTCTTCTCGAACCTCAGGAGAGGCGAGAGTCCCGCTCTGGAGGTGCGAGGGAATGTAGGGATTGCGATGGCATTCAGGAAGGGGATTGGACCCCCTTTCGAGAGGAGGGGCCGACGGCGACGGGGGGCCCCTCGCGAGCGGCCTCTGGAGACTCAGGGTTCCGCTCGCCTGTGGACACGGGTATCCCAGGGAACCTCTGGGGGCGCCTAGAGGGAGTCCAGCCTCCGTTGCAGCGCCAGAGAGAAGGCAGGACGGCTCTCGCGTCGCTGCAGATCCCAAGGGCCCCGTCTCGCAAGGAGGGGGGCCCGGGGGACGCCCTCGCGGTGTGGCGGGAAGCCCCGCTTTCTTGGCAGGTTGGCCCGGGGATCTCGGGGGACACCTGGAGTCGCCCGCAAGGAGTCAAGCCCCGTTTCGGAGCCGGAACAGGTGCCGGGGCATGCTCTCCATGCCCTGCAAGGGAAAAGCGCCTCCTCCCTCTATGGGCGTGGCCTCACGGGGGTGTTCTCGACTTGCGGCGGTGCATTCTCGAGTTGCGGCGGGTACCCCGGCCCGTCTCCCCCGTTAGCCCAGCGGGGTCGCCATGCCTCCTTTCGAGCGGACAGGGGCCCGAGCAGCCTCGGGATTCGCCAGGAGGCGCTGCAGCGCCCTGGGTCCGCGTCAGGCATGGAGCTAGGACCCTCGGGGGTCCCCGGAGGGGGGGAGGGGACAGGTATAACTGGCACCTGTGGGGTGGCCTCCAGGGAGTCGAGGGGACTCAGCCTTTCTCTCCGGTCACAGCCAAGGGCAATCGGGCTTCCCCTCGAATGCAGGGGCGGCGAGGTCGTGCTTTTCCGCGCGGCGCAGGGGGAAGCGGGGGGTGGCCTCTCTGAATCGGGGGCGTGGCGCCTCGGGGAGCCTCTCTTGTTGCCTCTGAGAAGTCCAGGCCTCCTTTGACATCGCCAGGGGCTGCTGGGCTTCCCCTCGCCTCACGTCCAGGGAACTGGACTCGCTTGCCGATGGGGGTTCCTCGGGGACCTTTGGTCTTGCGGCCGGAACTGGCCCCTTGGGGCCTCTTCTCGAACCTCAGGAGAGGCGAGAGTCCCGCTCTGGAGGTGCGAGGGAATGTAGGGATTGCGATGGCATTCAGGAAGGGGATTGGACCCCCCTTTCGAGAGGAGGGGCCGACGGCGACGGGGGGCCCCTCGCGAGCGGCCTCTGGAGACTCAGGGTTCCGCTCGCCTGTGGACACGGGTATCCCAGGGAACCTCTGGGGGCGCCTAGAGGGAGTCCAGCCTCCGTTGCAGCGCCAGAGAGAAGGCAGGACGGCTCTCGCGTCGCTGCAGATCCCAAGGGCCCCGTCTCGCAAGGAGGGGGGCCCGGGGGACGCCCTCGCGGTGTGGCGGGAAGCCCCGCTTTCTTGGCAGGTTGGCCCGGGGATCTCGGGGGACACCTGGAGTCGCCCGCAAGGAGTCAAGCCCCGTTCGGAGCCGGAACAGGTGCCGGGGCATGCTCTCCATGCCCTGCAAGGGAAAAGCGCCTCCTCCCTCTATGGGCGTGGCCTCACGGGGGTGTTCTCGACTTGCGGCGGTGCATTCTCGAGTTGCGGCGGGTACCCCGGCCCGTCTCCCCCGTTAGCCCAGCGGGGTCGCCATGCCTCCTTTCGAGCGGACAGGGGCCCGAGCAGCCTCGGGATTCGCCAGGAGGCGCTGCAGCGCCCTGGGTCCGCGTCAGGCATGGAGCTAGGACCCTCGGGGGTCCCCGGAGGGGGGGAGGGGACAGGTATAACTGGCACCTGTGGGGTGGCCTCCAGGGAGTCGAGGGGACTCAGCCTTTCTCTCCGGTCACAGCCAAGGGCAATCGGGCTTCCCCTCGAAATGCAGGGGCGAAGGTCGTGCTTTTCCGCGCGGCGCAGGGGGAAGCGGGGTGGACTCTCTGAATCGGGGGCGTGGCGCCTCAGGGAGCCTCTCTGTTGCCTCTGGGAAGTCCAGGCTTCCTTTGACATCGCCAGGGGCTGCTGGGCTTCCCCTCGCCTCACGTCCAGGGAACTGGACTCGCTTGCCGATGGGGGTTCCTCGGGGACCTTTGGTCTTGCGGCCGGAACTGGCCCCTTGGGGCTCTCTTCTCGAAACCTCAGGAGAGGCGAGAGTCCCGCTCTGGAGGTGCGAGGGAATGTAGGGATTGCGATGGCATTCAGGAAGGGGATTGGACCCCCCTTTCGAGAGAGGAGGGGCCGACGGCGACGGGGGGCCCCCCCTCGCGAGCGGCCTCTGGAGACTCAGGGTTCCGCTCGCCTGTGGACACGGGTATCCCAGGGAACCTCTGGGGGCGCCTAGAGGGAGTCCAGCCTCCGTTGCAGCGCCAGAGAGAAGGCAGGACGGCTCTCGCGTCGCTGCAGATCCCAAGGGCCCCGTCTCGCAAGGAGGGGGGCCCGGGGGACGCCCTCGCGGTGTGGCGGGAAGCCCCGCTTTCTTGGCAGGTTGGCCCGGGGATCTCGGGGGACACCTGGAGTCGTCGCCCGCAAGGAGTCAAGCCCCGTTCGGAGCCGGAACAGGTGCCGGGGCATGCTCTCCATGCCCTGCAAGGGAAAAAGCGCCTCCTCCCTCTATGGGCGTGGCCTCACGGGGGTGTTCTCGACTTGCGGCGGTGCATTCTCGAGTTGCGGCGGGTACCCCGGCCCGTCTCCCCCGTTAGCCCAGCGGGGTCGCCATGCCTCCTTTCGAGCGGACAGGGGCCCGAGCTGCCTCGGGATTCGCCAGGAGGCGCTGCAGCGCCCTGGGTCCGCGCCAGGCATGGAGCTAGGACCCTCGGGGGTCCCCGGAGGGGGGGAGGGGACAGGTATAACTGGCACCTGTGGGGTGGCCTCCAGGGAGTCGAGGGGACTCAGCCTTTCTCTCCGGTCACAGCCAAGGGCAATCGGGCTTCCCCTCGAATGCAGGGGCGAAGGTCGTGCTTTTCCGCGCGGCGCAGGGGGAAGCGGGGGTGGCCTCTCTGAATCGGGGGCGTGGCGCCTCGGGGAGCCTCTCTTGTTGCCTCTGAGAAGTCCAGGCCTCCTTTGACATCGCCAGGGGCTGCTGGGCTTCCCCTCGCCTCACGTCCAGGGAACTGGACTCGCTTGCCGATGGGGGTTCCTCGGGGACCTTTGGTCTTGCGGCCGGAACTGGCCCCTTGGGGCCTCTTCTCGAACCTCAGGAGAGGCGAGAGTCCCGCTCTGGAGGGTGCGAGGGAATGTAGGGATTGCGATGGCATTCAGGAAGGGGATTGGACCCCCCTTTCGAGAGGAGGGGCCGACGGCGACGGGGGGCCCCTCGCGAGCGGCCTCTGGAGACTCAGGGTTCCGCTCGCCTGTGGACACGGGTATCCCAGGGAACCTCTGGGGGCGCCTAGAGGGAGTCCAGCCTCCGTTGCAGCGCCAGAGAGAAGGCAGGACGGCTCTCGCGTCGCTGCAGATCCCAAGGGCCCCGTCTCGCAAGGAGGGGGGCCCGGGGGACGCCCTCGCGGTGTGGCGGGAAGCCCCGCTTTCTTGGCAGGTTGGCCCGGGGATCTCGGGGGACACCTGGAGTCGCCCGCAAGGAGTCAAGCCCCGTTCGGAGCCGGAACAGGTGCCGGGGCATGCTCTCCATGCCCTGCAAGGGAAAAGCGCCTCCTCCCTCTATGGGCGTGGCCTCACGGGGGTGTTCTCGACTTGCGGCGGTGCATTCTCGAGTTGCGGCGGGTACCCCGGCCCGTCTCCCCCGTTAGCCCAGCGGGGTCGCCATGCCTCCTTTCGAGCGGACAGGGGCCCGAGCAGCCTCGGGATTCGCCAGGAGGCGCTGCAGCGCCCTGGGTCCGCGTCAGGCATGGAGCTAGGACCCTCGGGGGTCCCCGGAGGGGGGGAGGGGACAGGTATAACTGGCACCTGTGGGGTGGCCTCCAGGGAGTCGAGGGGACTCAGCCTTTCTCTCCGGTCACAGCCAAGGGCAATCGGGCTTCCCCTCGAATGCAGGGGCGAAGGTCGTGCTTTTCCGCGCGGCGCAGGGGGAAGCGGGGGTGGCCTCTCTGAATCGGGGGCGTGGCGCCTCGGGGAGCCTCTCTTGTTGCCTCTGAGAAGTCCAGGCCTCCTTTGACATCGCCAGGGGCTGCTGGGCTTCCCCTCGCCTCACGTCCAGGGAACTGGACTCGCTTGCCGATGGGGGTTCCTCGGGGACCTTTGGTCTTGCGGCCGGAACTGGCCCCTTGGGGCCTCTTCTCGAACCTCAGGAGAGGCGAGAGTCCCGCTCTGGAGGTGCGAGGGAATGTAGGGATTGCGATGGCATTCAGGAAGGGGATTGGACCCCCCTTTCGAGAGGAGGGGCCGACGGCGACGGGGGCCCCTCGCGAGCGGCCTCTGGAGACTCAGGGTTCCGCTCGCCTGTGGACACGGGTATCCCAGGGAACCTCTGGGGGCGCCTAGAGGGAGTCCAGCCTCCGTTGCAGCGCCAGAGAGAAGGCAGGACGGCTCTCGCGTCGCTGCAGATCCCAAGGGCCCCGTCTCGCAAGGAGGGGGGCCCGGGGGACGCCCTCGCGGTGTGGCGGGAAGCCCCGCTTTCTTGGCAGGTTGGCCCGGGGATCTCGGGGGACACCTGGAGTCGCCCGCAAGGAGTCAAGCCCCGTTCGGAGCCGGAACAGGTGCCGGGGCATGCTCTCCATGCCCTGCAAGGGAAAAGCGCCCTCCTCCCTCTATGGGCGTGGCCTCACGGGGGTGTTCTCGACTTGCGGCGGTGCATTCTCGAGTTGCGGCGGGTACCCCGGCCCGTCTCCCCCGTTAGCCCAGCGGGGTCGCCATGCCTCCTTTCGAGCGGACAGGGGCCCGAGCAGCCTCGGGATTCGCCAGGAGGCGCTGCAGCGCCCTGGGTCCGCGTCAGGCATGGAGCTAGGACCCTCGGGGGTCCCCGGAGGGGGGGAGGGGACAGGTATAACTGGCACCTGTGGGGTGGCCTCCAGGGAGTCGAGGGGACTCAGCCTTTCTCTCCGGTCACAGCCAAGGGCAATCGGGCTTCCCCTCGAATGCAGGGGCGAAGGTCGTGCTTTTCCGCGCGGCGCAGGGGGAAGCGGGGGTGGCCTCTCTGAATCGGGGGCGTGGCGCCTCGGGGAGCCTCTCTTGTTGCCTCTGAGAAGTCCAGGCCTCCTTTGACATCGCCAGGGGCTGCTGGGCTTCCCCTCGCCTCACGTCCAGGGAACTGGACTCGCTTGCCGATGGGGGTTCCTCGGGGACCTTTGGTCTTGCGGCCGGAACTGGCCCCTTGGGGCCTCTTCTCGAACCTCAGGAGAGGCGAGAGTCCCGCTCTGGAGGTGCGAGGGAATGTAGGGATTGCGATGGCATTCAGGAAGGGGATTGGACCCCCCTTTCGAGAGGAGGGGCCGACGGCGACGGGGGGGGGGCCCCTCGCGAGCGGCCTCTGGAGACTCAGGGTTCCCGCTCGCCTGTGGACACGGGTATCCCAGGGAACCTCTGGGGGCGCCTAGAGGGAGTCCAGCCTCCGTTGCAGCGCCAGAGAGAAGGCAGGACGGCTCTCGAGTCGCTGCAGATCCCAAGGGCCCCGTCTCGCAAGGAGGGGGGCCCGGGGGACGCCCTCGCGGTGTGGCGGGAAGCCCCGCTTTCTTGGCAGGTTGGCCCGGGGATCTCGGGGGACACCTGGAGTCGCCCGCAAGGAGTCAAGCCCCGTTCGGAGCCGGAACAGGTGCCGGGGCATGCTCTCCATGCCCTGCAAGGGAAAAGCGCCTCCTCCCTCTATGGGCGTGGCCTCACGGGGGTGTTCTCGACTTGCGGCGGTGCATTCTCGAGTTGCGGCGGGTACCCCGGCCCGTCTCCCCCGTTAGCCCAGCGGGGTCGCCATGCCTCCTTTCGAGCGGACAGGGGCCCGAGCAGCCTCGGGATTCGCCAGGAGGCGCTGCAGCGCCCTGGGTCCGCGTCAGGCATGGAGCTAGGACCCTCGGGGGTCCCGGAGGGGGGGAGGGGACAGGTATAACTGGCACCTGTGGGGTGGCCTCCAGGGAGTCGAGGGGACTCAGCCTTTCTCTCCGGTCACAGCCAAGGGCAATCGGGCTTCCCCTCGAATGCAGGGGCGAAGGTCGTGCTTTTTCCGCGCGGCGCAGGGGGAAGCGGGGGTGGCCTCTCTGAATCGGGGGCGTGGCGCCTCGGGGAGCCTCTCTTGTTGCCTCTGAGAAGTCCAGGCCTCCTTTGACATCGCCAGGGGCTGCTGGGCTTCCCCTCGCCTCACGTCCAGGGAACTGGACTCGCTTGCCGATGGGGGTTCCTCGGGGACCTTTGGTCTTGCGGCCGGAACTGGCCCCTTGGGGCCTCTTCTCGAACCTCAGGAGAGGCGAGAGTCCCGCTCTGGAGGTGCGAGGGAATGTAGGGATTGCGATGGCATTCAGGAAGGGGATTGGACCCCCCTTTCGAGAGGAGGGGCCGACGGCGACGGGGGGCCCCCCTCGCGAGCGGCCTCTGGAGACTCAGGGTTTCCGCTCGCCTGTGGACACGGGTATCCCAGGGAACCTCTGGGGGCGCCTAGAGGGAGTCCAGCCTCCGTTGCAGCGCCAGAGAGAAGGCAGACGGCTCTCGCGTCGCTGCAGATCCCAAGGGCCCCGTCTCGCAAGGAGGGGGGCCCGGGGGACGCCCTCGCGGTGTGGCGGGAAGCCCCGCTTTCTTGGCAGGTTGGCCCGGGGATCTCGGGGGACACCTGGAGTCGCCCGCAAGGAGTCAAGCCCCGTTCGGAGCCGGAACAGGTGCCGGGGCATGCTCTCCATGCCCTGCAAGGGAAAAGCGCCTCCTCCCTCTATGGGCGTGGCCTCACGGGGGTGTTCTCGACTTGCGGCGGTGCATTCTCGAGTTGCGGCGGGTACCCCGGCCCGTCTCCCCCGTTAGCCCAGCGGGGTCGCCATGCCTCCTTTCGAGCGGACAGGGGCCCGAGCAGCCTCGGGATTCGCCAGGAGGCGCTGCAGCGCCCTGGGTCCGCGTCAGGCATGGAGCTAGGACCCTCGGGGGTCCCCGGAGGGGGGGAGGGGACAGGTATAACTGGCACCTGTGGGGTGGCCTCCAGGGAGTCGAGGGGACTCAGCCTTTCTCTCCGGTCACAGCCAAGGGCAATCGGGCTTCCCCTCGAATGCAGGGGCGAAGGTCGTGCTTTTCCGCGCGGCGCAGGGGGAAGCGGGGGTGGGCCTCTCTGAATCGGGGGCGTGGCGCCTCGGGGAGCCTCTCTTGTTGCCTCTGAGAAGTCCAGGCCTCCTTTGACATCGCCAGGGGCTGCTGGGCTTCCCCTCGCCTCACGTCCAGGGAACTGGACTCGCTTGCCGATGGGGGTTCCTCGGGGACCTTTGGTCTTGCGGCCGGAACTGGCCCCTTGGGGCCTCTTCTCGAACCTCAGGAGAGGCGAGAGTCCCGCTCTGGAGGTGCGAGGGAATGTAGGGATTGCGATGGCATTCAGGAAGGGGATTGGACCCCCCTTTCGAGAGGAGGGGCCGACGGCGACGGGGGGGCCCCTCGCGAGCGGCCTCTGGAGACTCAGGGTTCCGCTCGCCTGTGGACACGGGTATCCCAGGGAACCTCTGGGGGCGCCTAGAGGGAGTCCAGCCTCCGTTGCAGCGCCAGAGAGAAGGCAGGACGGCTCTCGCGTCGCTGCAGATCCCAAGGGCCCCGTCTCGCAAGGAGGGGGGCCCGGGGGACGCCCTCGCGGTGTGGCGGGAAGCCCCGCTTTCTTGGCAGGTTGGCCCGGGGATCTCGGGGGGACACCTGGAGTCGCCCGCAAGGAGTCAAGCCCCGTTCGGAGCCGGAACAGGTGCCGGGGCATGCTCTCCATGCCCTGCAAGGGAAAAGCGCCTCCTCCCTCTATGGGCGTGGCCTCACGGGGGTGTTTCTCGACTTGCGGCGGTGCATTCTCGAGTTGCGGCGGGTACCCCGGCCCGTCTCCCCCGTTAGCCCAGCGGGGTCGCCATGCCTCCTTTCGAGCGGACAGGGGCCCGAGCAGCCCTCGGGATTCGCCAGGAGGCGCTGCAGCGCCCTGGGTCCGCGTCAGGCATGGAGCTAGGACCCTCGGGGGTCCCCGGAGGGGGGGAGGGGACAGGTATAACTGGCACCTGTGGGGTGGCCTCCAGGGAGTCGAGGGGACTCAGCCTTTCTCTCCGGTCACAGCCAAGGGCAATCGGGCTTCCCCTCGAATGCAGGGGCGAAGGTCGTGCTTTTCCGCGCGGCGCAGGGGGGGGAAGCGGGGGTGGCCTCTCTGAATCGGGGGCGTGGCGCCTCGGGGAGCCTCTCTTGTTGCCTCTGAGAAGTCCAGGCCTCCTTTGACATCGCCAGGGGCTGCTGGGCTTCCCCTCGCCTCACGTCCAGGGAACTGGACTCGCTTGCCGATGGGGGTTCCTCGGGGACCTTTGGTCTTGCGGCCGGAACTGGCCCCTTGGGGCCTCTTCTCGAACCTCAGGAGAGGCGAGAGTCCCGCTCTGGAGGTGCGAGGGAATGTAGGGATTGCGATGGCATTCAGGAAGGGGATTGGACCCCCCTTTCGAGAGGAGGGGCCGACGGCGACGGGGGGCCCCTCGCGAGCGGCCTCTGGAGACTCAGGGTTCCGCTCGCCTGTGGACACGGGTATCCCAGGGAACCTCTGGGGGCGCCTAGAGGGAGTCCAGCCTCCGTTGCAGCGCCAGAGAGAAGGCAGGACGGCTCTCGCGTCGCTGCAGATCCCAAGGGCCCCGTCTCGCAAGGAGGGGGGCCCGGGGACGCCCTCGCGGTGTGGCGGGAAGCCCCGCTTTCTTGGCAGGTTGGCCCGGGGATCTCGGGGGACACCTGGAGTCGCCCGCAAGGAGTCAAGCCCCGTTCGGAGCCGGAACAGGTGCCGGGGCATGCTCTCCATGCCCTGCAAGGGAAAAGCGCCTCCTCCCTCTATGGGCGTGGCCTCACGGGGGTGTTCTCGACTTGCGGCGGTGCATTCTCGAGTTGCGGCGGGTACCCCGGCCCGTCTCCCCCGTTAGCCCAGCGGGGTCGCCATGCCTCCTTTCGAGCGGACAGGGGCCCGGCAGCCTCGGGATTCGCCAGGAGGCGCTGCAGCGCCCTGGGTCCGCGTCAGGCATGGAGCTAGGACCCTCGGGGTCCCCGGAGGGGGGGAGGGGACAGGTATAACTGGCACCTGTGGGGTGGCCTCCAGGGAGTCGAGGGGACTCAGCCTTTCTCTCCGGTCACAGCCAAGGGCAATCGGGCTTCCCCTCGAATGCAGGGGCGAAGGTCGTGCTTTTCCGCGCGGCGCAGGGGGAAGCGGGGGTGGCCTCTCTGAATCGGGGGCGTGGCGCCTCGGGAGCCTCTCTTGTTGCCTCTGAGAAGTCCAGGCCTCCTTTGACATCGCCAGGGCTGCTGGGCTTCCCCTCGCCTCACGTCCAGGGAACTGGACTCGCTTGCCGATGGGGGTTCCTCGGGGACCTTTGGTCTTGCGGCCGGAACTGGCCCCTTGGGGCCTCTTCTCGAACCTCAGGAGAGGCGAGAGTCCCGCTCTGGAGGTGCGAGGGAATGTAGGGATTGCGATGGCATTCAGGAAGGGGATTGGACCCCCCTTTCGAGAGGAGGGGCCGACGGCGACGGGGGGCCCCTCGCGAGCGGCCTCTGGAGACTCAGGGTTCCGCTCGCCTGTGGACACGGGTATCCCAGGGAACCTCTGGGGGCGCCTAGAGGGAGTCCAGCCTCCGTTGCAGCGCCAGAGAGAAGGCAGGACGGCTCTCGCGTCGCTGCAGATCCCAAGGGCCCCGTCTCGCAAGGAGGGGGGCCCGGGGGACGCCCTCGCGGTGTGGCGGGAAGCCCCGCTTTCTTGGCAGGTTGGCCCGGGGATCTCGGGGGACACCTGGAGTCGCCCGCAAGGAGTCAAGCCCCGTTCGGAGCCGGAACAGGTGCCGGGGCATGCTCTCCATGCCCTGCAAGGGAAAAGCGCCTCCTCCCTCTATGGGCGTGGCCTCACGGGGGTGTTCTCGACTTGCGGCGGTGCATTCTCGAGTTGCGGCGGGTACCCCGGCCCGTCTCCCCCCTTAGCCCAGCGGGGTCGCCATGCCTCCTTTCGAGCGGACAGGGGCCCGAGCAGCCTCGGGATTCGCCAGGAGGCGCTGCAGCGCCCTGGGTCCGCGTCAGGCATGGAGCTAGGACCCTCGGGGGTCCCCGGAGGGGGGGAGGGGACAGGTATAACTGGCACCTGTGGGGTGGCCTCCAGGGAGTCGAGGGGACTCAGCCTTTCTCTCCGGTCACAGCCAAGGGCAATCGGGCTTCCCCTCGAATGCAGGGGCGAAGGTCGTGCTTTTCCGCGCGGCGCAGGGGGAAGCGGGGGTGGCCTCTCTGAATCGGGGGCGTGGCGCCTCGGGGAGCCTCTCTTGTTGCCTCTGAGAAGTCCAGGCCTCCTTTGACATCGCCAGGGGCTGCTGGGCTTCCCCTCGCCTCACGTCCAGGGAACTGGACTCGCTTGCCGATGGGGGTTCCTCGGGGACCTTTGGTCTTGCGGCCGGAACTGGCCCCTTGGGGCCTCTTCTCGAACCTCAGGAGAGGCGAGAGTCCCGCTCTGGAGGTGCGAGGGAATGTAGGGATTGCGATGGCATTCAGGAAGGGATTTGGACCCCCCTTTCGAGAGAGGAGGGGCCGACGGCGACGGGGGGCCCCCTCGCGAGCGGCCTCTGGAGACTCAGGGTTCCGCTCGCCTGTGGACACGGGTATCCCAGGGAACCTCTGGGGGCGCCTAGAGGGAAGTCCAGCCTCCGTTGCAGCGCCAGAGAGAAGGCAGGACGGCTCTCGCGTCGCGCTGCAGATCCCAAGGGCCCCGTCTCGCAAGGAGGGGGGCCCGGGGGGGGGCGCCCTCGCGGTGTGGGCGGGAAGCCCCGCTTTCTTGGCAGGTTGGCCCGGGGATCTCGGGGGACACCTGGAGTCGCCCGCAAGGAGTCAAGCCCCGTTCGGAGCCGGAACAGGTGCCGGGGCATGCTCTCCATGCCCTGCAAGGGAAAAGCGCCTCCTCCCTCTATGGGCGTGGCCTCACGGGGGTGTTCTCGACTTGCGGCGGTGCATTCTCGAGTTGCGGCGGGTACCCCGGCCCGTCTCCCCCGTTAGCCCAGCGGGGTCGCCATGCCTCCTTTCGAGCGGACAGGGGCCCGAGCAGCCTCGGGATTCGCCAGGAGGCGCTGCAGCGCCCTGGGTCCGCGTCAGGCATGGAGCTAGGACCCTCGGGGGGTCCCCGGAGGGGGGGAGGGGACAGGTATAACTGGCACCTGTGGGGTGGCCTCCAGGGAGTCGAGGGGACTCAGCCTTTCTCTCCGGTCACAGCCAAGGGCAATCGGGCTTCCCCTCGAATGCAGGGGCGAAGGTCGTGCTTTTCCGCGCGGCGCAGGGGGAAGCGGGGGTGGCCTCTCTGAATCGGGGGCTGCTCGGATACCATCCTGTTGGCGCACGTCTGAAAGTCACCATCCTTACATCGGCCAGCTCTGGCTTCCCCTGCGACCTCACGGTCGCAGGTAACGGACTCTGCTGCCTAGGGTTTTCCTAGGACCTTTGTCCTTGCCCAAACTGGCCACACTGGCCTCTTCTGGATACCTTCAGATGCTGAGTCCCGCGCTGGTGTTCGAGATTAGAATGCGATGGCCTTCAAGGATGTGGGACCCCCATTTCGAGAGGAAGCCGGACGCGACGGACATCGCGCGCGGCCTCTGAGACTCAGGTTTCCGCTGCCTTACAGAGGATCCGCTGGAACCTCACGACCTAGAAAGTCCACGGGGCTCCCCGCACACAGCGCCAATAAGAGCGTACCCCCCGAGGCCATCGATCTGGCAATCCCAAAGGCTTTGAGATCTGCAGCGACGCGGGGGGGGGGGAGAGCCGCCGTCCTGCCTCGAAAGGGGTCCCATCCCCTTCCCTGAATCCATCGGCATTCCCTACATTCCCTCCTCGAGAAGAGGCCCCAAGGGGCCAGTTCCGGCCGCGCAAGACCAAAGGTCCCCGAGGAACCCCCATCGGCAAGCGAGTCCAGTTCCCTGGACGTGAGGCGAGGGGAAGCCCAGCAGCCCCTGGCGATGTCAAAGGAGGCCTGGACTTCTCAGAGGCAACAAGAGAGGCTCCCCGAGGCGCCACGCCCCCGATTCAGAGAGGCCACCCCCGCTTCCCCCTGCGCCGCGCGGAAAAGCACGACCTTCGCCCCTGCATTCGAGGGAAGCCCGATTGCCCTTGGCTGTGACCGGAGAGAAAGGCTGAGTCCCCTCGACTCCCTGGAGGCCACCCCACAGGTGCCAGTTATACCTGTCCCCTCCCCCCCTCCGGGGACCCCCGAGGGTCCTAGCTCCATGCCTGACGCGGACCCAGGGCGCTGCAGCGCCTCCTGGCGAATCCCGAGGCTGCTCGGGCCCCTGTCCGCTCGAAAGGAGGCATGGCGACCCCGCTGGGCTAACGGGGGAGACGGGCCGGGGTACCCGCCGCAACTCGAGAATGCACCGCCGCAAGTCGAGAACACCCCCGTGAGGCCACGCCCATAGAGGGAGGAGGCGCTTTTCCCTTGCAGGGCATGGAGAGCATGCCCCGGCACCTGTTCCGGCTCCGAACGGGGCTTGACTCCTTGCGGGCGACTCCAGGTGTCCCCCGAGATCCCCGGGCCAACCTGCCAAGAAAGCGGGGCTTCCCGCCACCCCGCGAGGGCGTCCCCCGGGCCCCCCCTCCTTGCGAGACGGGGCCCTTGGGATCTGCAGCGACGCGAGAGCCGTCCTGCCTTCTCTCTGGCGCTGCAACGGAGGCTGGACTCCCTCTAGGCGCCCCCAGAGGTTCCCTGGGATACCCGTGTCCACAGGCGAGCGGAACCCTGAGTCTCCAGAGGCCGCTCGCGAGGGGCCCCCCCGTCGCCGTCGGCCCCTCCTCTCGAAAGGGGGGTCCAATCCCCTTCCTGAATGCCATCGCAATCCCTACATTCCCTCGCACCTCCAGAGCGGGACTCTCGCCTCTCCTGAGGTTCGAGAAGAGGCCCCAAGGGGCCAGTTCCGGCCGCAAGACCAAAGGTCCCCGAGGAACCCCCATCGGCAAGCGAGTCCAGTTCCCTGGACGTGAGGCGAGGGGAAGCCCAGCAGCCCCTGGCGATGTCAAAGGAGGCCTGGACTTCTCAGAGGCAACAAGAGAGGCTCCCCGAGGCGCCACGCCCCCGATTCAGAGAGGCCACCCCCCGCTTCCCCCTGCGCCGCGCGGAAAAGCACGACCTTCGCCCCTGCATTCGAGGGGAAGCCCGATTGCCCTTGGCTGTGACCGGAGAGAAAGGCTGAGTCCCCTCGACTCCCTGGAGGCCACCCCACAGGTGCCAGTTATACCTGTCCCCTCCCCCCCTCCGGGGACCCCCGAGGGTCCTAGCTCCATGCCTGACGCGGACCCAGGGCGCTGCAGCGCCTCCTGGCGAATCCCGAGGCTGCTCGGGCCCCTGTCCGCTCGAAAGGAGGCATGGCGACCCCGCTGGGCTAACGGGGGAGACGGGCCGGGGTACCCGCCGCAACTCGAGAATGCACCGCCGCAAGTCGAGAACACCCCCGTGAGGCCACGCCCATAGAGGGAGGAGGCGTTTTTCCCTTGCAGGGCATGGAGAGCATGCCCCGGCACCTGTTCCGGCGCCGAACGGGGCTTGACTCCTTGCGGGCGACTCCAGGTGTCCCCCGAGATCCCCGGGCCAACCTGCCAAGAAAGCGGGGCTTCCCGCCACACCGCGAGGGCGTCCCCCGGGCCCCCCTCCTTGCGAGACGGGGCCCTTGGGATCTGCAGCGACGCGAGAGCCGTCCTGCCTTCTCTCTGGCGCTGCAACGGAGGCTGGACTCCCTCTAGGCGCCCCCAGAGGTTCCCTGGGATACCCGTGTCCACAGGCGAGCGGAACCCTGAGTCTCCAGAGGCCGCTCGCGAGGGGCCCCCCGTCGCCGTCGGCCCCTCCTCTCGAAAGGGGGGTCCAATCCCCTTCCTGAATGCCATCGCAATCCCTACATTCCCTCGCACCTCCAGAGCGGGACTCTCGCCTCTCCTGAGGTTCGAGAAGAGGCCCCAAGGGGCCAGTTCCGGCCGCAAGACCAAAGGTCCCCGAGGAACCCCCATCGGCAAGCGAGTCCAGTTCCCTGGACGTGAGGCGAGGGGAAGCCCAGCAGCCCCTGGCGATGTCAAAGGAGGCCTGGACTTCTCAGAGGCAACAAGAGAGGCTCCCCGAGGCGCCACGCCCCCCCGATTCAGAGAGGCCACCCCCGCTTCCCCCTGCGCCGCGCGGAAAAGCACGACCTTCGCCCCTGCATTCGAGGGGAAGCCCGATTGCCCTTGGCTGTGACCGGAGAGAAAGGCTGAGTCCCCTCGACTCCCTGGAGGCCACCCCACAGGTGCCAGTTATACCTGTCCCCTCCCCCCCCTCCGGGGACCCCCGAGGGTCCTAGCTCCATGCCTGACGCGGACCCAGGGCGCTGCAGCGCCTCCTGGCGAATCCCGAGGCTGCTCGGGCCCCCTGTCCGCTCGAAAGGAGGCATGGCGACCCCGCTGGGCTAACGGGGGAGACGGGCCGGGGTACCCGCCGCAACTCGAGAATGCACCGCCGCAAGTCGAGAACACCCCCGTGAGGCCACGCCCATAGAGGGAGGAGGCGCTTTTCCCTTGCAGGGCATGGAGAGCATGCCCCGGCACCTGTTCCGGCGCCGAACGGGGCTTGACTCCTTGCGGGCGACTCCAGGTGTCCCCCGAGATCCCCGGGCCAACCTGCCAAGAAAGCGGGGCTTCCCGCCACACCGCGCGAGGGCGTCCCCCGGGCCCCCCCCCTCCTTGCGAGACGGGGCCCTTGGGATCTGCAGCGACGCGAGAGCCGTCCTGCCTTCTCTCTGGCGCTGCAACGGAGGCTGGACTCCCTCTAGGCGCCCCCAGAGGTTCCCTGGGATACCCGTGTCCACAGGCGAGCGGAACCCTGAGTCTCCAGAGGCCCGCTCGCGAGGGGCCCCCCGTCGCCGTCGGCCCCTCCTCTCGAAAGGGGGGTCCAATCCCCTTCCTGAATGCCATCGCAATCCCTACATTCCCTCGCACCTCCAGAGCGGGACTCTCGCCTCTCCTGAGGTTCGAGAAGAGGCCCCAAGGGGCCAGTTCCGGGCCGCAAGACCAAAGGTCCCCGAGGAACCCCCATCGGCAAGCGAGTCCAGTTCCCTGGACGTGAGGCGAGGGGAAGCCCAGCAGCCCCTGGCGATGTCAAAGGAGGCCTGGACTTCTCAGAGGCAACAAGAGAGGCTCCCCGAGGCGCCACGCCCCCCGATTCAGAGAGGCCACCCCCGCTTCCCCCTGCGCCGCGCGGAAAAGCACGACCTTCGCCCCTGCATTCGAGGGGAAGCCCGATTGCCCTTGGCTGTGACCGGAGAGAAAGGCTGAGTCCCCTCGACTCCCTGGAGGCCACCCCACAGGTGCCAGTTATACCTGTCCCCTCCCCCCCTCCGGGGACCCCCGAGGGTCCTAGCTCCATGCCTGACGCGGACCCAGGGCGCTGCAGCGCCTCCTGGCGAATCCCGAGGCTGCTCGGGCCCCTGTCCGCTCGAAAGGAGGCATGGCGACCCCGCTGGGCTAACGGGGGAGACGGGCCGGGGTACCCGCCGCAACTCGAGAATGCACCGCCGCAAGTCGAGAACACCCCCGTGAGGCCACGCCCATAGAGGGAGGAGGCGCTTTTTTCCCTTGCAGGGCATGGAGAGCATGCCCCGGCACCTGTTTCCGGCTCCGAACGGGGCTTGACTCCTTGCGGGCGACTCCAGTGTCCCCCGAGATCCCCGGGCCAACCTGCCAAGAAAGCGGGGCTTCCCGCCACACCGCGAGGGCGTCCCCCGGGGGCCCCCCTCCTTGCGAGACGGGGCCCTTGGGATCTGCAGCGACGCGAGAGCCGTCCTGCCTTCTCTCTGGCGCTGCAACGGAGGCTGGAC
>JAGTYA010000262.1:0-33660 GCA_024291935.2 Okapia johnstoni | reverse complement strand
GGGGAAATAGCTCTGGTGTGTTCCTTTAGTTTTCCAGCGGGGGAAGCCCTACACGGGCGCTGGGCCCTAGGCATGTGGCCTCTTCCCTGATTTCCGGGTAGCATTTTCCAGACCTTTGTGATTTTAAACCAAAACACCCTGGGGGGCTTTTCCCTTTTGGTCAAAAAAGGGTTTACCCCAAAGGGAGTGCTTTTCAGGTTTCCCTGGTGCAAGAGGTTTTTGTTGTTAAGAAGGCAGAAAAAAGGGTTGCTCCCAGGGTCCTTTTTCCCCAATCAGAAGAGACCTAATAGTCTCCAGAGCTCTCTGCATGGAGCAACATGGGGAAATAACCTGAGGAGGTTCCTTGAGGTTCCCGGGCTTGGGGAAGCCTAACCTGGCGGGGGGAGGCTTCACGTTCCAGGGCACTGTCGAAGCCTTACCTGGGCTTTGGAGCCTAGGCACTGTGGCCTCTTTCACTGACTTTCCAGGTATCACTTTCCCAGCCCCCTTGTGATTTTCAGCCAGATGCAGCCTTGCAGGGTCTCTCTTCCTTAGAGTCAAAAAAGGTAGCCCAAGGGACTGCTTATTCAGTCTTCCCTGGTGCAAGAGGTGTTTGGCTGTGAAGACGCCAGAACAATGGCTCTGCTCCCAGGGCCTCAGTTTCCCAGTCAGAACAGACCTAGTCTCCAGAGCTTCTGCTACAGAGCAGACATGGGGAAATAGCTCTGAGGAGGGTTCCTTGAGGCTCCAGGAACACTTGGGGAAGCCTTACCGGGTGCTGGGGCCTAGGCACTGTGGCCTCTTTCACTGACTTTCCAGGTATCACTTCCCAGCCCTTGTGATTTTCAGCCAGATGCAGCCTTGCAGGGTCTCTTCCTTAGAGTCAAAAAAGGTAGCCCAAGGGACTGCTTATTCAGTCTTCCCTGGTGCAAGAGGTGTTTGGCTGTGA
The DNA here is from genome assembly GCA_024291935.2 of Okapia johnstoni. Classification (NCBI taxonomy): domain Eukaryota; kingdom Metazoa; phylum Chordata; class Mammalia; order Artiodactyla; family Giraffidae; genus Okapia; species Okapia johnstoni. The sequence continues at coordinate 32,732 of JAGTYA010000262.1, read as the reverse complement.
AGACGCGCCAAACAATGGCTCTGCTCCCAGGGCCTCAGTTTCCCAGTCAGAACAGACCTAGTCTCCAGAGCTCTCTGCTACAGAGCAGACATGTGGAAAAAGCTCTGAGGAGGGTTCCTTCACGTTCCAGGGCTTGTCGAAGCCTTACCTGGGCTTTGGAGCCTAGGCACTGTGGCCTCTTTCACTGACTTTCCAGGTATCACTTCCCAGTCCCTGGTGCAAGAGGTGTTTGGCTGTGAAGACGCCAGAACAATGGCTCTGCTCCCAGGGCCTCAGTTTCCCAGTCAGAAAAAACCTAGTCTCCAGAGCTCTCTGCTACAGAGCAGACATGGGGAAAAAGCGCTGTGGAGGGTGCCTTCACGTTCCAGGGCACTGTCGAAGCCCTACCTGGGCTTTGGAGCCTAGGCACTGTGGCCTCTTTCACTGACTTTCCAGGTATCACTTCCCAGCCCCTTGTGATTTTCAGCCAGATGCAGCCTTGCAGGGTCTCTTCCTTAGAGTCAAAAAAGGTAGCCCAAGGGACTGCTTATTCAGTCTTCCCTGGTGCAAGAGGTGTTTGGCTGTGAAGACGCCAGAACAATGGCTCTGCTCCCAGGGCCTCAGTTTCCCAGTCAGAACAGACCTAGTCTCCAGAGCTCTCTGCTACAGAGCAGACATGGGGAAAAAGCTCTGAGGAGGGTGCCTTCACGTTCCAGGGCACTGTCGAAGCCTTACCTGGGCTTTGGAGCCTAGGCACTGTGGCCTCTTTCACTGACTTTCCAGGTATCACTTCCCAGCCCCTTGTGATTTTCAGCCAGATGCAGCCTTGCAGGGTCTCTTCCTTAGAGTCAAAAAAGGTAGCCCAAGGGACTGCTTATTCAGTCTTCCCTGGTGCAAGAGGTGTTTGGCTGTGAAGACGCCAGAACAATGGCTCTGCTCCCAGGGCCTCAGTTTCCCAGTCAGAAACAGACCTAGTCTCCAGAGCTCTCTGCTACAGAGCAGACATGGGGAAATAGCTCTGAGGAGGGTTCCTTGAGGCTCCCTGCCTTGGGGAAGCCCTACCCAGGTGCTGGGGCCTAGGCACTGTGGCCTCTTTCACTGACTTTCCAGGTATCACTTCCCAGCCCCTTGTGATTTTCAGCCAGATGCAGCCTTGCAGGGTCTCTTCCTTAGAGTCAAAAAAGGTAGCCCAAGGGACTGCTTATTCAGTCTTCCCTGGTGCAAGAGGTGTTTGGCTGTGAAGACGCCAGAACAATGGCTCTGCTCCCAGGGCCTCAGTTTCCCAGTCAGAACAGACCTAGTCTCCAGAGCTCTCTGCTACAGAGCAGACATGGGGAAAAAGCGCTGTGGAGGGTGCCTTCACGTTCCAGGGCACTGTCGAAGCCTTACCTGGGCTTTGGAGCCTAGGCACTGTGGCCTCTTTCACTGACTTTCCAGGTATCACTTCCCAGCCCCTTGTGATTTTCAGCCAGATGCAGCCTTGCAGGGTCTCTTCCTTAGAGTCAAAAAAGGTAGCCCAAGGGACTGCTTATTCAGTCTTCCCTGGTGCAAGAGGTGTTTGGCTGTGAAGACGCCAGAACAATGGCTCTGCTCCCAGGGCCTCAGTTTCCCAGTCAGAACAGACCTAGTCTCCAGAGCTCTCTGCTACAGAGCAGACATGGGGAAAAAGCTCTGTGGAGGGTGCCTTCACGTTCCAGGGCACTGTCGAAGCCTTACCTGGGCTTTGGAGGCCTAGGCACTGTGGCCTCTTTCACTGACTTTCCAGGTATCACTTCCCAGCCCCTTGTGATTTTCAGCCAGATGCAGCCTTGCAGGGTCTCTTCCTTTAGAGTCAAAAAAGGTAGCCCAAGGGACTGCTTATTCAGTCTTCCCTGGTGCAAGAGGTGTTTGGCTGTGAAGACGCCAGAACAATGGCTCTGCTCCCAGGGCCTCAGTTTCCCAGTCAGAACAGACCTAGTCTCCAGAGCTCTCTGCTACAGAGCAGACATGGGGAAAAGCGCTGTGAGGGGGTGCCTTCACGTTCCAGGGCACTGTCGAAGCCTTACCTGGGCTTTGGAGCCTAGGCACTGTGGCCTCTTTCACTGACTTTCCAGGTATCACTTCCCAGCCCCTTGTGATTTTCAGCCAGATGCAGCCTTGCAGGGTCTCTTCCTTAGAGTCAAAAAAGGTAGCCCAAGGGACTGCTTATTCAGTCTTCCCTGGTGCAAGAGGTGTTTGGCTGTGAAGACGCCAGAACAATGGCTCTGCTCCCAGGGCCTCAGTTTCCCAGTCAGAACAGACCTAGTCTCCAGAGCTCTCTGCTACAGAGCAGACATGGGGAAAAAGCGCTGTGGAGGGTTTCCTTCAGGTTCCCTGGCACTGGGGAAGCCTTACCTGGGTGCTGGGGCCTAGGCACTGTGGCCTCTTTCACTGACTTTCCAGGTATCACTTCCCAGCCCCTTGTGATTTTCAGCCAGATGCAGCCTTGCAGGGTCTCTTCCTTAGAGTCAAAAAAGGTAGCCCAAGGGACTGCTTATTCAGTCTTCCCTGGTGCAAGAGGTGTTTGGCTGTGAAGACGCCAGAACAATGGCTCTGCTCCAGGGGGCCTCAGTTTCCCAGTCAGAACAGACCTAGTCTCCAGAGCTCTCTGCTACAGAGCAGACATGGGGAAAAAGCGCTGTGGAGGGTGCCTTCACGTTCCAGGGCACTGTCGAAGCCTTACCTGGGCTTTGGAGCCTAGGCACTGTGGCCTCTTTCACTGACTTTCCAGGTATCACTTCCCAGCCCCTTGTGATTTTCAGCCAGATGCAGCCTTGCAGGGTCTCTTCCTTAGAGTCAAAAAAGGTAGCCCAAGGGACTGCTTATTCAGTCTTCCCTGGTGCAAGAGGTGTTTGGCTGTGAAGACGCCAGAAACAATGGCTCTGCTCCCAGGGCCTCAGTTTCCCAGTCAGAACAGACCTAGTCTCCAGAGCTCTCTGCTACAGAGCAGACATGGGGAAAAAGCGCTGTGGAGGGTGCCTTCACGTTCCAGGGCACTGTCGAAGCCTTACCTGGGCTTTGGAGCCTAGGCACTGTGGCCTCTTTCACTGACTTTCCAGGTATCACTTCCCAGCCCCTTGTGATTTTCAGCCAGATGCAGCCTTGCAGGGGGGTCTCTTCCTTAGAGTCAAAAAAGGTAGCCCAAGGGACTGCTTATTCAGTCTTCCCTGGTGCAAGAGGTGTTTGGCTGTGAAGACGCCAGAACAATGGCTCTGCTCCCAGGGCCTCAGTTTCCCAGTCAGAACAGACCTAGTCTCCAGAGCTCTCTGCTACAGAGCAGACATGGGAAAAAGCTCTGTGGAGGGTGCCTTCACGTTCCAGGGCACTGTCGAAGCCTTACCTGGGCTTTGGAGCCTAGGCACTGTGGCCTCTTTCACTGACTTTCCAGGTATCACTTCCCAGCCCTTGTGATTTTTTCAGCCAGATGCAGCCTTGCAGGGTCTCTTCCTTAGAGTCAAAAAAAGGTAGCCCAAGGGACTGCTTATTCAGTCTTCCCTGGTGCAAGAGGTGTTTGGCTGTGAAGACGCCAGAACAATGGCTCTGCTCCCAGGGCCTCAGTTTCCCAGTCAGAACAGACCTAGTCTCCAGAGCTCTCTGCTACAGAGCAGACATGGGGAAATAGCTCTGAGGAGGGTTCCTTGAGGTTCCAGGGCCTGTCGAAGCCCTACCCGGGGCTGCTGGAGCCTAGGCACTGTGGCCTCTTTCACTGACTTTCCAGGTATCACTTCCCAGCCCCTTGTGATTTTCAGCCAGATGCAGCCTTGCAGGGTCTCTTCCTTAGAGTCAAAAAAGGTAGCCCAAGGGACTGCTTATTCAGTCTTCCCTGGTGCAAGAGGTGTTTGGCTGTGAAGACGCCAGAACAATGGCTCTGCTCCCAGGGCCTCAGTTTCCCAGTCAGAACAGACCTAGTCTCCAGAGCTCTCTGCTACAGAGCAGACATGGGGAAAAAGCGCTCTGTGGAGGGTGCCTTCACGTTCCAGGGCACTGTCGAAGCCTTACCTGGGCTTTGGAGCCTAGGCACTGTGGCCTCTTTCACTGACTTTCCAGGTATCACTTCCCAGCCCCTTGTGATTTTCAGCCAGATGCAGCCTTGCAGGGTCTCTTCCTTAGAGTCAAAAAAGGTAGCCCAAGGGACTGCTTATTCAGTCTTCCCTGGTGCAAGAGGTGTTTGGCTGTGAAGACGCCAGAACAATGGCTCTGCTCCCAGGGCCTCAGTTTCCCAGTCAGAACAGACCTAGTCTCCAGAGCTCTCTGCTACAGAGCAGACATGGGGAAAAAAGCGCTGTGGAGGGTGCCTTCACGTTCCAGGGCACTGTCGAAGCCTTACCTGGGCTTTGGAGCCTAGGCACTGTGGCCTCTTTCACTGACTTTCCAGGTATCACTTCCCAGCCCCTTGTGATTTTCAGCAGATGCAGCCTTGCAGGGTCTCTTCCTTAGAGTCAAAAAAAGTAGCCCAAGGGACTGCTTATTTCAGTCTTCCCTGGTGCAAGAGGTGTTTGGCTGTGAAGACGCCAGAACAATGGCTCTGCTCCCAGGGCCTCAGTTTCCCAGTCAGAACAGACCTAGTCTCCAGAGCTCTCTGCTACAGAGCAGACATGGGGAAAAAGCGCTGAGGAGGGTTCCTTCACGTTCCAGGGCACTGTCGAAGCCTTACCTGGGCTTTGGGGCCTAGGCACTGTGGCCTCTTTTTCACTGACTTTTCCAGGTATCACTTCCCAGCCCCTTTGTGATTTTCAGCCAGATGCAGCCTTGCAGGGTCTCTTCCTTAGAGTCAAAAAAGGTAGCCCAAGGGACTGCTTATTCAGTCTTCCCTGGTGCAAGAGGTGTTTGGCTGTGAAGACGCCAGAACAATGGCTCTGCTCCCAGGGCCTCAGTTTCCCAGTCAGAACAGACCTAGTCTCCAGAGCTCTCTGCTACAGAGCAGACATGGGGAAATGGGAAAAGCGCTCTGTGGAGGGTGCCTTCACGTTCCAGGCCACTGTCGAAGCCTTACCCGGGCTTTGGAGCCTAGGCACTGTGGCCTCTTTCACTGACTTTCCAGGTATCACTTCCCAGCCCCTTGTGATTTTCAGCCAGATGCAGCTTTGCAGGGGGTCTCTTCCTTAGAGTCAAAAAAGGTAGCCCAAGGGACTGCTTATTCAGTCTTCCCTGGTGCAAGAGGTGTTTGGCTGTGAAGACGCCAGAACAATGGCTCTGCTCCCAGGGCCTCAGTTTCCCCAGTCAGAACAGACCTAGTCTCTCCAGAGCTCTCTGCTACAGAGCAGACATGGGGAAAAAGCGCTGAGGAGGGTGCCTTCAGGTTGCCAGGGGGAAGCACTGTCGAAGCCTTACCTGGGCTTTGGAGCCTAGGCACTGTGGCCTCTTTCACTGACTTTCCAGGTATCACTTCCCAGCCCCTTGTGATTTTCAGCCAGATGCAGCCTTGCAGGGTCTCTTCCTTAGAGTCAAAAAAGGTAGCCCAAGGGACTGCTTATTCAGTCTTCCCTGGTGCAAGAGGTGTTTGGCTGTGAAGACGCCAGAACAATGGCTCTGCTCCCAGGGCCTCAGTTTCCCAGTCAGAACAGACCTAGTCTCCAGAGCTCTCTGCTACAGAGCAGACATGGGGAAAAAGCGCTGTGGAGGGTGCTTCACGTTCCAGGGCACTGTCGAAGCCTTACCTGGGCTTTGGAGCCTAGGCACTGTGGCCTCTTTCACTGACTTTCCAGGTATCACTTCCCAGCCCCTTGTGATTTTCAGCCAGATGCAGCCTTGCAGGGTCTCTTCCTTAGAGTCAAAAAAGGTAGCCCAAGGGACTGCTTATTCAGTCTTCCCTGGTGCAAGAGGTGTTTGGCTGTGAAGACGCCAGAACAATGGCTCTGCTCCCAGGGCCTCAGTTTCCCAGTCAGAACAGACCTAGTCTCCAGAGCTCTCTGCTACAGAGCAGACATGGGGAAAAAGCGCTGTGGGAGGGTGCCTTCACGTTCCAGGGCACTGTCGAAGCCTTACCTGGGCTTTGGAGCCTAGGCACTGTGGCCTCTTTCACTGACTTTCCAGGTATCACTTCCCAGCCCCTTGTGATTTTCAGCCAGATGCAGCCTTGCAGGGTCTCTTCCTTAGAGTCAAAAAAGGTAGCCCAAGGGACTGCTTATTCAGTCTTCCCTGGTGCAAGAGGTGTTTGGCTGTGAAGACGCCAGAACAATGGCTCTGCTCCCAGGGCCTCAGTTTCCCAGTCAGAACAGACCTAGTCTCCAGAGCTCTCTGCTACAGAGCAGACATGGGGAAAAAAAGCTCTGTGGAGGGTGCCTTTCACGTTCCAGGGCACTGTCGAAGCCTTACCTGGGCTTTTGGGGCCCTAGGGCACTGTGGCCTCTTTCACTGACTTTCCAGGTATCACTTCCCAGCCCCTTGTGATTTTCAGCCGTCAGAACAGACCTAGTCCCAGAGCTCTCTGCTACAGAGCAGACATGGGGAAATAGCTCTGAGGAGGGTTCCTTGAGGGCTCCCTGCCTTGGGGAAGCCCTTACCCGGGTGCTGGGGGCCTAGGCACTGTGGCCTCTTTCACTGACTTTTTCCAGGTTATCACTTCCCAGCCCCTTGTGATTTTCAGCCCAGATGCAGCCTTGCAGGGTCTCTTCCTTAGAGTCAAAAAAGGTAGCCCAAGGGACTGGCTTATTCAGTCTTCCCTGGTGCAAGAGGTGTTTGGCTGTGAAGACGCCGCCAGAACAATGGCTCTGCTCCCAGGGCCTCAGTTTCCCAGTCAGAACAGACCTAGTCTCCAGAGCTCTCTGCTACAGAGCAGACATGTGGGAAAAAAGCGCTGTGGAGGGTGCCTTCTCACGTTCCAGGGCACTGTCGAAGCCTTACCTGGGCTTTGGAGCCTAGGCACTGTGGCCTCTCTTTCACTGACTTTCCAGGTATCACTTCCCCAGCCCCTTGTGATTTTTTTCAGCCAGATGCAGCCTTGCAGGGTCTCTTCCTTAGAGTCAAAAAAAGGTATAGCCCAAGGGACTGCTTATTCAGTCTTTCCTTCTGGTGCAAGAGGTGTTTTGGCTGTGAAGACGCGCAGAACAATGGCTCTGCTCCCAGGGCCTCAGTTTCCCAGTCAGAACAGTGTCCTAGTCTCCAGAGCTCTCTGCTACAGAGCAGACATGGGGAAAATAAGCTCTGTGGAGGGTTCCTTGAGGCTCCCTGCCTTGGGGAAGCCCTACCCGGGGTGACTGGGGCCTAGGCACTGTGGGCCTCTTTCACTGACTTTCCAGGTATCACTTCCCAGCCCCTTGTGATTTTCAGCCAGAGAGGCAGCCTTGCAGGGTCTCTTCCTTAGAGTCAAAAAAAAGGTAGCCCAAGGGACTGCTTTATTCAGGTCTTCCCTGGTGCAAGAGGTGTTGGCTGTGAAGACGCCAGAAAAATGGCTCTGCTCCCAGGGCCTCAGTTTCCCAGTCAGAAACAGACACTAGTCTCCAGAGCTCTCTGCTACAGAGCCAGACATGGGGGGAAAAAGCGCTTGGCGAGGAGGGTTCCTTCAGGGCTCCCTGGGCACTGGGGAAGCCTCTACCCGGGCTTTGGAGGCCTAGGCACTGTGGCCTCTTTCACTGACTTTCCAGGGTATCACTTCCCAGCCCCTTGTGATTTTCAGCCAGATGCAGCCTTTGCAGGGTCTCTTCCTTAGAGTCAAAAAAGGTAGCCCCAAGGGATGCTTTATTCAGTCTCCCCTGGTGTGCAGCAAGAGGTGTTTGGCTGTGAAGACCGCCCAGAAAACAATGGCTCTGCTCCCAGGGCCCTCAGTTTCCCAGTCAGATTACTTCAGGACCTAGTCTCCAGAGCTCTCTGCTACAGAGCAGACATGGGGAAAATCGCTCTGTGGAGGGTTCCTTCACGTTCCAGGGCACTGGGAAGCCTTACCTGGGCTGTGGGCCTAGGCACTGTGGCCTCTTTCACTGACTTTCCAGGTATCACTTCCCAGCCCCTTGTGATTTTCAGCCAGATGCAGCCTTGCAGGGTCTCTTCCTTAGAGTCCATAAAAGGTAGCCCAAGGGACTGCTTATTCAGTCTTCCCTGGTGCAAGAGGTGTTTGGCTGTGAAGACGCCAGAACAATGGCTCTGCTCCCAGGGCCTCAGTTTCCCAGTCAGAACAGACCTAGTCTCCAGAGCTCTCTGCTACAGAGCAGACATGGGGAAAAAGCTCTGTGGAGGGTTTCCTTCACGTTCCAGGGCACTGTCGAAGCCTTAAAGCTGGGCTTTGGAGCCTAGGGCACTGTGGCCTCTTTCACTGACTTTCCAGGTATCACTTCCCAGCCCCTTGTGATTTTCAGCCAGATGCAGCCTTTGCAGGGTCTCTTCCTTAGAGTCAAAAAAAGGTAGCCCCAAGGGACTGCTTATTCAGTCTTCCCTGGTGCAAGAGGTGTTTGGGCTGTGAAGACGCCAGAACAATGGCTCTGCTCCCAGGGCCTCAGTTTCCCAGTCAGAACAGACCTAGTCTCCAGAGCTCTCTGCTACAGAGCAGACATATGGGGAAAAAGCGCTGTGGAGGGTGCCTTCACGTTCCAGGGGCACTGTCGAAGCCTTACCTGGGCTTTGGAGGGCCTAGGCACTGTGGCCTCTTTTCACTGACTTTCCAGGTATCACTTCCCAGCCCCTTGTGATTTTCAGCCAGATGCAGCCTTGCAGGGTCTCTTCCTTAGAGTCAAAAAAGGTAGCCCAAGGGGACTGCTTATTCAGTCTTCCCTGGTGCAAAGAGGTGTTTGGCTGTGAAGACGCCAGAACAATGGCTCTGCTCCCCAGGGGCCTCAGTTTCCCAGTCAGAACAGACCTAGTCTCCAGAGCTCTCTGCTACAGGAGCGGTATCCCAAGGGACTGCTTATTCAGTCTTCCCTGGTGCAAGAGGTGTTTGGCTGTGAAGACGCCAAACAATGGCTCTGCTCCCAGGGCCTCAGTTTCCCAGTCAGAACAGACCTAGTCTCCAGAGCTCTCTGCTACAGAGCAGACATGGGGAAAAAGCGCTGTGGAGGGTGCCTTCACGTTCCAGGGCACTGTCGAAGCCTTACCTGGGCTTTGGAGCCTAGGCACTGTGGCCTCTTTCACTGACTTTCCAGGTATCACTTCCCAGCCCCTTGTGATTTTCAGCCAGATGCAGCGTTGCAGGGTCTCTTCCTTAGAGTCAAAAAAGGTAGCCCAAGGGACTGCTTATTCAGTCTTCCCTGGTGCAAGAGGTGTTTGGGCTGTGAAGACGCCAGAACAATGGCTCTGCTCCCAGGGCCTCAGTTTCCCAGTCAGAACAGACCTAGTCTCCAGAGCTCTCTGCTACAGAGCAGACATGGGGAAAAAGCTCTGTGGAGGGTTCCTTCACTCCCTGCCAGGGCACTGTGGGAAGCCCTACCTGGGTGCTGGGAGCCTAGGCACTGTGGGCCTCTTTCACTGACTTTCCAGGTATCACTTCCCAGCCCCTTGTGATTTTCAGCCAGATGCAGCCTTGCAGGGTCTCTTCCTTAGAGTCAAAAAAGGTAGCCCAAGGGACTGCTTATTCAGTCTTCCCTGGTGCAAGAGGTGTTTGGCTGTGAAGACGCCAGAACAATGGCTCTGCTCCCAGGGCCTCAGTTTCCCAGTCAGAACAGACCTAGTCTCCAGAGCTCTCTGCTACAGAGCAGACATGGGGAAAAAGCTCTGTGGAGGGTTCCTTGAGTTCCTCCCTGCCACTGTCGAAGCCTTACCTGGGCTTTGGAGCCTAGGCACTGTGGCCTCTTTCACTGACTTTCCAGGTATCACTTTCCCAGCCCCTTGTGATTTTCAGCCAGATGCAGCCTTGCAGGGTCTCTTCCTTAGAGTCAAAAAAGGTAGCCCAAGGGACTGCTTATTCAGTCTTCCCTGGTGCAAGAGGTGTTTGGCTGTGAAGACGCCAGAACAATGGCTCTGCTCCCAGGGCCTCAGTTTCCCCAGTCAGAACAGACCTAGTCTCCAGAGCTCTCTGCTACAGAGCAGACATGGGGGAAAAAGCGCTCTGTGGAGGGTTCCTTCACGTTCCAGGGCCACTGTCGAAGCCTTACCTGGGCTTTGGAGCCTAGGCACTGTGGGCCTCTTTCACTGACTTTCCAGGTATCACTTCCCAGCCCCTTGTGATTTTTCAGCCAGATGCAGCCTTGCAGGGTCTCTTCCTTAGAGTCAAAAAAGGTAGCCCAAGGGACTGCTTATTCAGTCTTCCCTGGTGCAAGAGGTGTTTGGGCTGTGAAGACGCCAGAACAATGGCTCTGCTCCCAGGGCCTCAGTTTCCCAGTCAGAACAGACCTAGTCTCCAGAGCTCTCTGCTACAGAGCAGCAGACATGGGGAAAAAGCGCGCTGAGGAGGGTGCCTTCACGTTCCAGGGCACTGTCGAAAGCCCTTACCTGGGCTTTGGAGCCTAGGCACTGTGGCCTCTTTCACTGACTTTCCAGGTATCACTTCCCAGCCCCCTTGTGATTTTCAGCCAGATGCAGCCTTGCAGGGTCTCTTCCTTAGAGTCAAAAAAGGTAGCCCAAGGGACTGCTTATTCAGTCTTCCCTGGTGCAAGAGGTGTTTGGCTGTGAAGACGCCAGAACAATGGCTCTGCTCCCAGGGCCTCAGTTTCCCAGTCAGAACAGACCTAGTCTCCAGAGCTCTCTGCTACAGAGCAGACATGGGGAAAAAAAGCTCTGTGGAGGGTTCCCTTCACGTTCCAGGCCTTGTCGAAGCCCTACCTGGGCTTTGGGGCCTAGGCTAGGCACTGTGGCCTCTTTCACTGACTTTCCAGGTATCACTTCCCAGCCCCTTGTGATTTTCAGCCAGATGCAGCCTTGCAGGGTCTCTTCCTTAGAGTCAAAAAAAAGGTAGCCCAAGGGACTGCTTATTCAGTCTTCCCTGGTGCAAGAGGTGTTTGGCTGTGAAGACGCCAGAACAATGGCTCTGCTCCCAGGGCCTCAGTTTCCCAGTCAGAACAGACCTAGTCTCCAGAGCTCTCTGCTACAGAGCAGACATGGGGAAAAAAAGCGCTGTGGAGGGTTTCCTTCACGTTCCAGGGCACTGTCGAAGCCTTACCTGGGCTTTGGGCCCTAGGCACTGTGGCCTCTTTCACTGACTTTCCAGGTATCACTTCCCAGCCCCTTGTGATTTTCAGCCAGATGCAGCCTTGCAGGGTCTCTTCCTTAGAGTCAAAAAAGGTAGCCCAAGGGACTGCTTATTCAGTCTTCCCTGGTGCAAGAGGTGTTTGGCTGTGAAGACGCCAGAACAATGGCTCTGCTCCCAGGGCCTCAGTTTCCCAGTCAGAACAGACCTAGTCTCCAGAGCTCTCTGCTACAGAGCAGACATGGGGAAAAAGCTCTGAGGAGGGTTCCTTGACGTTCCCTGGCACTGGGAAGCCTTACCTGGGCTTTGGAGCCTAGGCACTGTGGCCTCTTTCACTGACTTTCCAGGTATCACTTTCCCCAGCCCCTTGTGATTTTCAGCCAGATGCAGCCTTGCAGGGTCTCTTCCTTAGAGTCAAAAAAGGTAGCCCAAGGGACTGCTTATTCAGTCTTCCCTGGTGCAAAGAGGTGTTTGGCTGTGAAGACGCCAGAACAATGGCTCTGCTCCCAGGGCCTCAGTTTCCCAGTCAGAACAGACCTAGTCTCCAGAGCTCTCTGCTACAGAGCAGACATGGGGAAAAAGCGCTGTGGAGGGTGCCTTCACGTTCCAGGGCACTGTCGAAGCCTTACCTGGGCTTTGGAGCCTAGGCACTGTGGCCTCTTTCACTGACTTTTCCAGGTATCACTTCCCAGCCCCTTGTGATTTTCAGCCAGATGCAGCCTTGCAGGGTCTCTTCCTTAGAGTCAAAAAAAGGTAGCCCAAGGGACTGCTTATTCAGTCTTCCCTGGTGCAAGAGGTGTTTTGCTGTGAAGACGCCAGAACAATGGCTCTGCTCCCAGGGCCTCAGTTTCCCAGTCAGAACAGACCTAGTCTCCAGAGCTCTCTGCTACAGAGCAGACATGGGGAAAAAGCGCTGTGGAGGGTGCCTTCACGTTCCAGGGCACTGTCGAAGCCTTACCTGGGCTTTGGAGCCTAGGCACTGTGGCCTCTTTCACTGACTTTCCAGGTATCACTTCCCAGCCCCTTGTGATTTTCAGCCAGATGCAGCCTTGCAGGGTCTCTTCCTTAGAGTCAAAAAAGGTAGCCCAAGGGACTGCTTATTCAGTCTTCCCTGGTGCAAGAGGTGTTTGGCTGTGAAGACGCCAGAACAATGGCTCTGCTCCCAGGGCCTCAGTTTCCCAGTCAGAACAGACCTAGTCTCCAGAGCTCTCTGCTACAGAGCAGACATGGGGAAAAAGCTCTGAGGAGGGTGCCTTCACGTTCCAGGGCACTGTCGAAGCCTTACCTGGGCTTTGGAGCCTAGGCACTGTGGCCTCTTTCACTGACTTTCCAGGTATCACTTCCCAGCCCCTTGTGATTTTCAGCCAGATGCAGCCTTGCAGGGTCTCTTCCTTAGAGTCAAAAAAGGTAGCCCAAGGGACTGCTTATTCAGTCTTCCCTGGTGCAAGAGGTGGTGTTTGGCTGTGAAGACGCCAGAACAATGGCTCTGCTCCCAGGGCCTCAGTTTCCCAGTCAGAACAGACCTAGTCTCCAGAGCTCTCTGCTACAGAGCAGACATGGGGAAAAAAGCTCTGAGGAGGGTGCCTTGACGTTCCCTGGGCTTGGGGAAGCCCTACCCCTGGGCTTTGGGGCCTAGGCACTGTGGCCTCTTTCACTGACTTTCCAGGTATCACTTCCCAGCCCCTTGTGATTTTCAGCCAGATGCAGCCTTGCAGGGTCTCTTCCTTAGAGTCAAAAAAGGTAGCCCAAGGGACTGCTTATTCAGTCTTCCCTGGTGCAAGAGGTGTTTGGCTGTGAAGAACGCCAGAACAATGGCTCTGCTCCCAGGGCCTCAGTTTCCCAGTCAGAACAGACCTAGTCTCCAGAGCTCTCTGCTACAGAGCAGACATGGGGGAAAAGCTCTGTGGAGGGTTCCTTGACGTTCCCTGGCACTGGGGAAGCCCTACCTGGGCTTTGGAGGCTAGGCACACTGTGGCCTCTTTCACTGACTTTCCAGGTATCACTTCCCAGCCCCTTGTGATTTTCAGCCAGATGCAGCCTTGCAGGGTCTCTTCCTTAGAGTCAAAAAAGGTAGCCCAAGGGACTGCTTATTCAGTCTTCCCTGGTGCAAGAGGTGTTTGTCTGTGAAGACGCCAGAACAATGGCTCTGCTCCCAGGGCCTCAGTTTCCCAGTCAGAACAGACCTAGTCTCCAGAGCTCTCTGCTACAGAGCAGACTAGGCAATAGCTGTGGAGGGTTCCTTGAGGTCCACGGACTTTCCTAGGCAGGTCTTCCACTGACTTTCCAGGTAGCACTTTCCAGCCCCTTGTGATTTTCAGCCAAAGGCAGCCTGGCAGGGTCTCTTTCTTACAGTTATAAAAGGTAACCCAAGGGAGTGCTTATTCAAGCTTCCCTGGTACAAGAGGTTTTTGTCTGTTAAGAAGCCACAACAATGGGTCTGTTTCCAGGGCCTCAGTTTCCCCCGTCAGAACAGTCCTAGTCTCCAGACCTCTCTGCTACAGAGCACACATGGGGCAATAGCTCTGAGGAGTGTTCCTTGAGGTTCCCTGGCTTGGGGAAGCCCTACCCGGGCGGTGCGGCCTAGGCACTGTGGCCTCTTCCACTGACTTTCCAGGTAGCACTTTCCAGCCCCTTGTGATTTTCAGGAAAAAGGCAGCCTGGCAGGGTCTCTTCCTTAGAGTCATAAAAGGTAGCCCAAGGGAGTGCTTATTCAGGCTTCCCTGGTGCAAGAGGTGTTTGTCTGTTAAGAAGGCAGAACAATGGGTCTGCTCCCAGGGTCTCAGTTTCCCAATCAGAAGAGACCTAATAGTCTCCAGAGCTCTCTGCTATGGAGCACACACATGGGGCAATAACTCTGAGGAGTGTTACTTGATGTTCCCTGGCTTGGGGAAGCCCTATGCGGGCGGTGGGGCCTAGGCACTGTGGCCTCTTCCACTGACTTTCCAGGTAGCACTTTCCAGCCCCTTGTGATTTTCAGCCAAAGACAGCCTGGCAGGGTCTCTTCCTTAGAGTCATAAAAGGTAGCCCAAGGGAGTGCTTATCCAATTTCCCTGGCGAAACAGGTGTTTGCTGTTATGAATGGACAACAATAGGTTTGCCTCCATGTCTCAGTTTCCTAGTCAGACCAAGCCTAGTATCCAGAGCTCTCTGCTACAGAGCACACATGGGGCATTAGCTCTGAGGAGGGTGCCTTGACGTTCACGGGCTTGGGGAAGCCCTACCGGGGCGGTGGGGCCTAGGCACAATGGCCCCTACCACTGACTTTCCAGCTAGCACTTTCCAGCCCCTTGTGCTTTTCACCCAAATGGAGCCTGGCAGGGTCTCTTCCTTAGAGTCATAAAAGATAGCCCAAGGGAGTCCTTATTCAGACATCCCTGTTGCAAGAGGTGTTTGTCTGTTAAGTAGCCACAACAATGGGTCTGCTCCAGCGCCTCAGTTTCCCAGTCAGAACAGACCTAGTCTCCAGACCTCTCTGCTACAGAGCACACATGTGGCAATACATCTCAGAAGAGTTCCTTGAGGTTCCCTGGCTTGGGGAAGCCCTACTCCGGTGGTGGGGCCTAGGCACTGTGGCTTCTTCCACTGACATTCCAGGTAGCACTTTCCAGCCCCTTGTGATTTTCAGCCAAAGGCAGCCTGGAAGGGTCTCTTTTTAGAGTCATAAAAGGTAGCCCAGGGGAGTGCTTATTCAAGCTTCCCTGGTGAAAGAGGTGTTTGTCTGTTAAGAAGCCACAACAATGGGTCTGATCCCAGGGCCTCAATTTCCCAGTCAGAACAGACCTAGTCTCCAGAGCTCTCTGCTACAGAGCACACATGGGGCAATAGCTCTGAGGAGTGTTCCTTGAGGTTCCCCGGCTTGGGGAAGCCCTACCCGGGCGGTGGGGCCTAGGCACTGTGGGCTCTTCCACTGACTTTCCAGGTAGCACTTTCAAGCCCCTTGTGATTTTCAGCCAAAGGCAGCCTGGCAGATTCTCTTCCTTTGAGTCATACAAGGTAGCCCAAAGGAGTGCTTATTCAGGCTTCCCTGGTGTAAGAGGTGTTTGTCTGTTAAGAAGCCACAACAATGTGTCTGCTTCCAGGGCCTCAGTTTCCCAGTCAGAACAGACCTAGTCTCCAGAGCTCACTGTTACAGAGCACACATCGGTCAATAGCTATGAAGAGTGTTCCTTGAGGTTCCCTGTCTTGAGGAAACCCTACACGGGCAGTAGGGCCTAGGCACTGTGGCCTCTTCCACGGACTTTCCAGGTAGTACTTTCCAGCCCCTTGTGATTTTCAGCCAAAGGCAGCCTGGCAGGGACTGTTCCTTAGAGTCATAAAAGGTAGCCCAAGGGAGTCCTTATTCAGACATCCCTGGTGCAAGAGGTGTTTGCCTGTTAAGTAGCCACAACAATGGGTCTGCTCCCAGGGCCTGAGTTTCCCCGTCAGAACAGACCTAGTCTCCAGACCTCTCTGCTACAGAGCACACATGTGGCAATACATCTCAGAAGAGTTCCTTGAGGTTCCCTGGCTTGGGGAAGCCCTACTCGGGTGGTGGGGCCTAGGCACTGTGGCTTCTTCCACTGACTTTCCAGGTAGCACTTTCCAGCCCCTTGTTATTTTCAGCCAAAGAGAGTCTGTCAGGGTCTCTTCCTTAGAGTCATAAAAGGTAGCCCAAGGGAGTGCTTATTCAGGCTTCCCTGGTGCAAGAGGTATTTGGCTGTTAAGAAGCCACAATAATGGGTCTGCTCCCAGGGCCTGAGATTCCCAGTCAGAACAGACCTAGTATCTAGAGCTCTCTGCTACAGAGCACATATGGGACAATAACTCTGAGGAGTGTTCCTTGAGGTTCCCTGGCGTGGGGAAGCCCTACCCAGGCGGTGGGGCCTAGGCACTGTGTTCTCTTCCACTGACTTTCCTGGTAGAACTTTCCAGCTATTTCTGATTTTCAGCCAAAGGCAGCCTGGCAGGGTCTCTTCCTTAGAGTCATAAAAGGTAACCCAAGGGAGTGCTTATTCAAGCTTCCCTGGTGGAAGAAGTGTTTGTCTGTTAAGAAGCCACAGCAATGGGTCTGCTTCCAGGGCCTCAGTTTCCCAGTCAGAACAGCCTTAGTAATCTCCAGAGCTCTCTGCTACAGAGCACACATGGGGCATTAGCTCTGAGGAGGGTGCCTTTACGTTCACAGGCTTGGGGAAGCCCTACCGGGGCGGTGGGGCCTAGGCACAATGGCCCCTACCACTGACTTTCCAGCTAGCACTTTCCAGCCCCTTGTGCTTTTCAACCAAATGGAGCATGTCAGGGTCTTTTCCTTATAGTCATGAAAGATAGCCCAAGGGAGTGCTTATTCAGACTTCCCTGGTGCAAAAAGTGTTTGTCTGTTAAGTAACCACAACAATGGGTCTGCCCCCAGCGCCTCAGTTTCCCAGTCAGAACAGACCTAGTCTCCAGAGGTCTCTGCTACGGAGCACACATGGGGCAATAGCTCTGAGGTGTGTTCCTTGAGGTTCCCCGCCTTGGGGAAGCCCTACCCGGGCGGTGGGGCTTAGGAACTGTGGCCTCTTCCACTGACTTTCCAGGTCGCACTTTCCAGCCCTTTGTGACTTTCAGCCAAAGGCAGCCTGGCTGGTTCTCTTCCTTAGACTCATAAAAGGTAGCCCAAAGGAGTGCTTATTCAGGGTTCCCTGCTGCAAGAGCTGTTTGTCTGTTAAGAAGCCACAGCAATGGGTCAGTTCCGAGGTCCTCAGTTTCCAGTCAGAACAGACCTAGTAGTATCCAGAGCCCTCTTCTACAGAGCACACACGGGGCAATAGCTCTGAGGAGTGTTCCTTGAGTTTGCCCGGCTTGGGGAGTCCCTACCCGGGCGGTGGGGCCTAGGCACAGTGGCCTGTTCCACTGACTTTCCATGTAGCACTTTCCAGCCCCTTGTGATTTTCAGCCAAAGGCAGCCTGGCAGGGACTGTTCCTTAGAGTCATAAAACGTATCCCAAGGGAGTGCTTATTCAGGCTTCCCTGGTACAAGAGGTGTTTGTCTGTTAAGAATCCACAAGAATGGGTCTGCTCCCAGGGCTTGAGTTTCCCCGTCAGAACAGACCTAGTCTCCAGAGCTCTCTGCTACAGAGCACACATGGGGCAATAGCTCTGAGGAGTGTTCCTTGAGGTTCCCTGGCTTGGGGTAGCCCTACCCGGGTGGTGCGGCCTAGGCACTCTGGCCTCTTCAACTGACTTTCCACGTAGCACTTTTCAGCCACTTGTGATTTTCAGCCACAGTGCCGCCTGGCAGTTTCTCTTCCTTAGAGTCATAAAAGGTAGCCCAAGGATGTGCTTATCCAATCTTCCTTGGCAAAACAGGTGTTTGCTGTTAAGAAGTCACAACAATGGGTTTGCCTCCAGGCCTCAGGGTCCCAGTCAGACCAGGCCTAGTCTCCAGAGCTCTGTGCTACAGAGCACACATGGGGCATTAGCTCGGAGGAGGGTGCCTTGATGTTCACGGGCTTGGGGAAGCCCTACCGGGGCGGGGGGCCTAGGCAAAAATGGCCCCAACCACTGACTTTCCAGCTAGCACTTTCCAGCCCGTTGTGATTTTCAACCAAATGGAGCCTGGCAAGGTCTCTTCCTTAGAATAATAAAAGATAGCCCAACGTAGTGCTTATTCAGGCTTCCCTGGTGCAAGAGGTGTTTGTCTGTTAAGTAGCCACAACAATGGGTCTGCTCCCAGGTCTCAGTTTCCCAGTGAGAACAGACCTAGTCTCCAGAGCTCTCTGCTACAGAGCACACATGGGGCAATAGCTCTGAGGAGTGTTCCTTGAGGTTCCCTGGATTGGAGAAGCCCTACCCGGGCGGAGGAGGGGCCTAGGCACTGTGGCCTCTTCCAGTGACTTTCCAGGGAGCACATTCCAGCCACTTCTGATTTTCAGCCAAAGGCAGCCTGGCAGGTTCTATTCCTTAGAGTCATAAAAGGTAGCCCAAGGCAGTGCTTATTCAGGCTCCCCTGGTGCAAGAGGTGTTTGTCTGTTAAGAAGCCACAACAATGGGTTTGCTCCCAGGGACTCAGTTTCACAGTCAGAACACACCTAGTCTCCAGAACACTCTGCTACAGAGCACACATGGGGCAATAGCTCTGAGGAGTGTTCCTTGAGGTTCCCTGGCTTGGGGAAGCCCTGCCCGGGCAGTGGGGCCTAGGCACTGTGGCCTCTTCCACTGACTTTCCAGGTAGTACTTTCCAGCACCTTGTGATTTTCAGCCAAATGCAGCCTGGCAGTGTCTCTTCCTTAAAGTCATAAAAGGTAGCCCAAGGGAGTGTTTATTCAAGCTTCCCTGGTGCAACAGGTGTTTGTCTCTTAAGAAGCCACAAGAATGGGTCTGATCCCAGGGCCTCAGTTTCCCAGTCAGAACAGACCTAGTCTCCAGAACTCTCTGCTACAGAGCACACACGGGGCAATTGCTCTGAGGAGTGTTCCTTGAGGTTCCCTGGCTTGGGGAAGCCCTACCCCTGCGGGGCACCTAGACACTGTGATCTCTTCCACTGACTTTCCAGGTAGCACTTTCCAGCCCCTTGTGATTTTCAGCCAAAGGCAGCCTGGCAGGGTCTCTTCCTTAGAGTCATAAAAGGTAACCCAAGGGAGTGCTTATTCAAGCTTCCCTGGTGCAAGAGGTGTTTGTCTGTTAAGAAGGCACAACAATGGGTCTGTTCCCAGGGTCTCAGTTTCCCAGTCAGAACAGACCTAGAAGTCTCCAGAGCTCTCTGCTATGGAGCACACATGGGGCAATAGCTCTGAGGAGTGTTTTGGCCTCTTCCACTGACTTTCCAGGTAGTACTTTCCAGCCCCTTGTGATTTTCAGCCAAAGACAGCCTGGCAGGGTCTCTTTCTTACAGTCATAAAAGGTAACCCCAGGGAAGCCTGAATAAGGACTCCCTTGGGTTACCTTTTATGACTCTAAGGAAGAGACCCCTGCCAAGGCTCTGAGCCTTTGGCTGAAAAATCACAAGGGGCTGGAAAGTGCTACCTGGAAAGTCCACTGGGGGAGGCCACAGTGCCTAGGCCCCCACAACCCGGGTAAGGGCTTCTTCCCAAGGCCAGGGAAACTCAAGGAAACACTCCTCAGAGCTATTTTCCCATGTCTGCTCTGTAGCAGAGAGCTCTGGAGACTAGGTCTGTTCTGACTGGGAAAAACTGAGGCCCCTGGGAGGCAGAGACCATTGTTGTGGCTCTTAACAGCCAAACACAACCTTTGCACCCAGGGAAGCCTGAATAAGCACTCCCTTGGGCTACCTTTTATATGACTCTAAGGAAGAGACCCTGCCAGGCTGCCATTTGGCTGAAAATCACAAGGGGCTGGAAAGTGCTACCTGGAAAGTCAAGTCAGTGGGGGCCACAGTGCCTAGGCCACCACACCGCCCCGGTAGGGCTTCCACAAGCCCGGGAACCTCTCAAGGAACACTCCTCAGAGCTATTGCCCCATGTGTGCTCTGTAGCAGAGAGCTCTGGAGACTAGGTCCCTGGTTGACTGACTGGGAAACTGAGGCCCTGGGAGCAGACCCATTGATTGTTGTGGCTTCTTCACAGCAAACACCTCTTTAGCACCAGGGAAGCTTGAATAAGCACTCCCTTGGGGCTACCTTTTATGACTCTAAGGAAGAGACCCTGCCAGGCTGCCTTTAAGGCTGAAAATCACAAGGGGCTGGAAAGTGCTACCTGGAAAGTCAGTGGAAGAGAACCACAAGTGTGCCTAGGCCCCACCGCCCGGGTAACACTTCCCCAAGAGAGCCAGGAAAACCTCAAGGAACACTCCTCACCCAGAGCTATTGCCCCCATGTGTGCTCTGTAGCAGAGAGCTCTGGAGACTAGGTCTGTTCTGACTGGGAAACTGAGGCCCTGGGAGCAGACCCATTGTTGTTGGGCTTCTTAACAGACAAACACCTCTTGCACCAGGGAAGCCTGAATAAGCACTCCCTTGGGCTACCTTTTTTATGACTCTAAGGAAGAGACCCTGCCAGGCTGCCTTTTGGCTGAAAATCACAAGGGGCTGGAAAGTGATACCTGGAAAGTCAGTGGAAAGTGGCCACAGTGCCTAGGCCCCACCGCCCCGGGTAGGGCTTTCGCCCCAAGCCCAGGGAACCTCAAGGAACATACTCCTCAGAGCTATTGCCCCATGTGTGCTCTGTAGCAGAGAGCTCTGGAGACTACTAGGTCTGTTCTGACTGGGAAACCTGAGGCCCTGGAGAGCAGAACCCATTGTGTTGTGGCTTCTTAACAGACAAACACCTCTTGCACCAGGGAAGACTGAATAAGCACTCCCTTTGGGCTACCTTTTTTGACTCTAAGGAAGAGACCCTGCCAGGCCTGCCTTTGGCTGAAAATCACAAAAGGGGCTGGGAAAGTGCGACCTGGAAAGTCAGTGGAAGAGGCCACAGTGCCTAAAGCCCCACCGCCCGGGTAGGGCTTCCCCCAAGCCCGGGAACCTCAAGGAACACTCCTCAGAGCTATTGCCCCCCCATGTGTGCTCTGTAGCAGAGACCTCTGGAGACTAGGTCTGTTCTGACTGGGAAACTGAGGCCCTGGGGCAGACCCATTGTTGTGGTTACTTAAACAGACAAAAACCTGTGCTTGCACCAGGGAAGTCTGAATAAGCACTCCCTTGGGGCTATCTTTTATGACTATAAGGAAAGAGACCCTGCCAGGGCTGCCTTTCCATTTGCTGAAAATCACAAGGGGCTGGAAAAGTGCTAGCCTGGAAAAGTCAGTGGTAGGGGCCATGTTGTGCCTAGGAATCCCACCCCGCCCGGTAGGGTTAGGGCTTCCCCAAGCCCGGGGAACCTCAAGGCAACCCTTCCTCAGAGCTATTTGCCCCATGTGTGCTCTGTAGCAGGAAGAGCTCTGGAGATTACTACAGTAAGCTGTGATCTGACTGGGAAACTGAGGCCACTGGAAGCAGACCCATTCTTGTTTGCGAACAGTAACTTATAACAGACAACAGCACTTCTTCCCCATCACCAGGGGAAGCTTGAATAAGCACTCCCCTTTGGGCTACCTTTTATGACTCTAAGGAAGAGAGAACCCTGCCAGGCTTGCTGCCTTTGGCTGAAAATCACAAGGTGCTGGAAAGTTACTACCTGAAAGTCAAGTGGAAGAGAACACTGCCACAGTGCCTAGGCCCCACCACCCCCAGGGGCTTCCCCCAAGCCCAAGGGAACCCTCAAGGGGACACTCCTCAGAGCTAGCTAATTCCCCATGTGTGCTCTGTAGCAGAGAGCCTCTACTAGGTTAGGTCTGACTGGGAAACTCAGGGGCCTGGGAGCAGACCCATTGTTGACCCTTCATTAACAGCAAACACCTCTTGCGCCACCTGGTTTTTTGAATAAAGCACCCTTGGGGCTACCTTTTTAAGGTTTCTATGTACCCAAGATAGTCCTGGCCAGTTGCCTTAGGGGAAAAGCACAAGGGGCCTGAAAGTGCTACCTGGAAAGTCAGTGGGAAGAAGCCACAGTGGCTAGGGAGCTAAACCCCACCCGGTAGGGCTTCCCTACCAAGCCAGGGGAACCTCAAGGAACAATCCCTGAGAGCTATTGCCCCCATGTTTGGCTCTGTAGCTGAGAGCTCTGGAGACTTACTAGGTCTGTTCTGATCTGACTGGGAAACTGAGGCCCCTGGAGCAGAAGACCCATTGTTTGTGGGCTTCTTAACAGAACAAAACACCTCTCTAACACCAGGGAAAGCTTTGAATAAAGCACTCCCTTGGGCTACCTTTTAATGACTCTAAAAGGAAGAGACCCTGCCAGGCTGCCTCTTTGGCTGAAAAAATCACAAGTGGCTGGAAAGTGCTACCTGGAAAGTCAGTGTGGGAGAGGCCACAGTGCCTAGGCCCCAAACCCCGGGTAGGGCTTCCCCCAAGCCAGGGAACCTCAAGGAACCCTCCTCAGAGGCTATTGCCCCATGTGTGGTGCTCTGTAGCAGAGAGCTCTGGGAACTAGGTCTGTTGTTTCTGACTGGGAAACTGAGGGCCCTGGAGAGCAGAGCCCATTGTTTGTGGCTTCTTAAACAGCCAAACACCTCTTGCACCAGGGAAGACTGAATAAAGCACTCCCTTGGGCTACCTTTTATGACTCTAAGAAAGAGACCCTGCCAGGCTGCATTTGGCTGAAAAATCACAAGGGGCTGGGAAGTGAGCTTACCTGGAAATTCCAGTGGGGAAGAGGCCACAGTGCCTAGGCCCCACCACCCGGGTAGGGCTTCCCCAAGCCCTTGGAACCTCAAGGAAACACTCCTCAGAGCTATTGCCCCCATGTGTGCTCTGTAGCAGAGAGCCTCTGGAGACTAGGGTCTGTTCTGACTGGGAAACTGAGGCCCTGGGAGCAGACCCATTGTTGTGGCTTCTTAACAGACAAACACCTCTTGCACCAGGGAAGCTTGAAAATAAAGCACTCCCTTGGGCTATACTTTTATGACTCTAAGGAAGAGACCCTGCCAGGCTGCCTTTGGCTGAAAATCACAAGGGGCTGGAAAGTGATACCTGGAAAGTCAGTGAAAGAGGCCACAGTGCCTAGGCCCCAGCTACCCGGGTAGGGCTTCCCCAAGACAGGGATCACCTCAAGGAACCCTCCCTCAGAGCTATTTCCCCATGTCTGCTCTGTAGCAGAGAGCTCTGGAGACTAGGTCTGTTCTGACTGGGAAACTGAGGCCCTGGGAGCAGGACCCATTGTTCTGGCGTCTTCACAGACCAAACACCTCTTGCACGCAGGGAAACTGGGAGAATAAGCACTCCCCTTGGGCTAATCTTTTTTGACTCTAAGGAAGAGACCCTGCAAGGCTGGCATCTGGCTGAAAATCACAAAGGGGCTGGAAAGTGATACCTGGAAAGTCAGTGAAAGAGAGGCCACAGTGCCTAGGCCCCACCGCCCCGGTAGGGCTTCCCCAAGCCCTGTGAACGTCAAGGGCACCCTCCTCAGAGCTAATGGCCCATGTGTGCTCTGTAGCAGAGAGCTCTGGATACTAGGCTTGTTCTGACTAGGAAACTGAGACCTGGAGGCAAACCCATTGTTGTGGCGTCATTCACAGCAAAAACACCTGTTTCACCAGGGAAGATTGAATAAGCAGTCCCTTGGGCTACCTTTTTTGACTCTAAGGAAGAGACCCTGCCAGGCTGCATCTGGCTGAAAATCACAAGGGGGCTGGAAAGTGTGATACCTGGAAAGTCAGTGGAAGAGAGGCCACAGTGCCTAGGCTCCACTCCGCCCAGGGTAAGGCTTCCCCAAGGCCAGGGAACTGTCAAGCACCCTCCTCCTCAGAGCTATTTCCCCATGTCTGCTCTGTAGCAGAGAGCTCTGGAGACTAGGTCTGTTCTGACTGGGAAACTGAGGCCCCTGGGAGCAGAGCCATTGTTCTGGCGTCTTCACAGCCCAACACCTCTGGCACCAGGGAAGAGCTGAATATGCAGTCCCATTGGGCTACCTTTTTTGAACCCCGCCACAGGCTTTTCCCAATTCGGCTCTTACAAGCTCGTGACTAGTCTTTCAAAGCTGGGAAACTAAGACTTGTGCAAGCACTGTGTCCTGGAACGTCACAGCCACCCTCCCTCTGTCGCTTGGTTCCCCCAGTAGAAGCATCCCTTGGCTACTTTTTTTTGACTCTATGGATGAACCCGCTAGCTTCCTGTTAAATCTCTACTGGAAGTATACCCTGAGGCCCCTGAAAAGGCCACATGCCGACCAACAGCAGCCCGGGTATGTCCCAGTTCAAGCCGCAAGAAACCCTCCTCAACTATTTCCCCAATGTCTGGCTCTGTATAAGAATGCTCTGAGACTAGGTCCTAACATTTATTGGAAAACTAAGCCCTGGTGCAGAGCCCGTTGTTCTGGCGTCTCACAGCCAAACACCTCTGACCAAGACGGATAAGCAGTCCTTTGGCTAACCTTTTGTGATACCTAAGAAGAACCCTGTCAAGCTCACTGCTGAATATCGGCCACAGGGCTCTAAGAAGCCTGAAGCATTAAGTGAAATGGCCACATGCCTAGCCCCACACCCGGTAGGCTTCCTCAAGGAACCGGTCCTCAGAGCTATTCTCAACTATTCCCCAAATACATTCTGACGATCTGTAGCAGAGAGCACTGGTGAACTAGGTCGTGTTCTGACTTTGGGATAACTGATGGGCACCTGGGTAGCAGAGCCCATTGTTTCTGGCTGGCGACGTCCACAGGCCAAGATGCTCTTGCACCAGGGTACAATGCGTCGAAATGCAAGCGCAGCCTTCCAATCAATCCAATCGATCGCGCTGACCCTAAGGAAAGGAGAATGAGGCATGGCTCCATTCACCCCCAAAAATCCCTTCTTTGTTGGGAATCTGATATCGGCACCCCAGTTGATAAAAAAAATAAAGGGGGAGATGGCCACCAGTGCAGGCCTATCCCCAGGGTTAGCCAATGCGCCTATTTTGAGCTATCATAAGTTGGCCCTGTCAGAGCTATTTCCGCTGGGTATGTCTCTTAGTATTTTGCCGGCTTTGGTGTCTTTTTTTTTTTTTGTGAGGCGCACTTAAAGTTGGATGTGCTGTGCTCAGAAGAAACTCTTCTGGCGTCGCCACAGTCGAGCGCGTCTCTGCACCAGGCGCAGACTGAAGAAGCAGTCGGTTGGGTTTCTGGTTGCAGGACTCTAAGGAAGTGGAGGAGATGTACACACATCACCCCCCTAGCGAAATCCCCCGGGGCTGCATCCTGCCACCTGCAACTTCAGTCATAAGAGGTGTCAGTGTCTCAGAGACCGCCATAAGCCCAGGGAGACGGCTTCAAAACGGGGTGCTGCTTGCCTTGGGTTTTTCTTTCTTATCTTTTTCCACATGGCTCGCCATATGTTGCAGTGTTTTCGAGCTTTACTAGGATTTATTACTGGCTTGCGCTCTTTTTCTGGGGAGCTTTGGTATTCTTCATATGGTTCTTATAGCACAAACCATTTTCTAGTTTTTAGGGAAAGTCTGAATAACCCGCCACTAGGCACTGCCCCAGTAGTCTCTTGGGTTGCTGGTTGCCTGCTTACGGGCGTCGTCTATCTTTTAGAATTCTATTTGGGAAAGGGTATGTAAGACTTGAGAAATAGTCCTAGTGAAAGAGGGCTGCTAGGGCCTAGGTTCCAGAACTATCCCCTCCCGGGTGAACTGGTTTCTTTTGTAGCAGTTTAGCCTCATTCGAAAACCTACTCATGGCACGTACACCATGGTTTGATTTGTTTCTGAGAGCCTTCTTTTCTAGATCTGGTTTACGTTTAGATGGGAACTGAGGTGTTTGTCGCGCAGAGCCATTTTTCCTGGCCCATTCAAAAGATACCAACACTATTCGTCTTATCAATAATAATGCCCTCAATTTTAACTCAAAAGATGTATTTATGGGACTTGCGTATGTTGATCTACCTTTCTCCAACCCCTTTTGTGGGTAGGTGTGTTGACTGCTTTTTTTATGAGTAGAGTACCCGCTTATGTCTGGTTGCACATAACTAGAAAGTTGCCGCTAAGAGAACCTTATCCACCTCTTGCATTTTATTCTTTCTTTGATTCTTTTCTACTGAATTTGCTCTTCTTAAATGGGTTAGTAAGAGTAGAGGCAGATAGAGTGTTTACTAGCGCAGGTATGATGGATCACTGCTAAATAACGGTGCAGCACAAACTGCATCACAAAAACGCGGGGCCACCCTGCTATACTCTGTATTTTTGCACATGATCTGGCTCATTGCTGCTGCGCATCTGGGGTTGTCGGCTGTTAAAAAAAGACAAAGGATTCACACATGGTTTTTTTGGTGAGGTCTATCAGGGACAGATTGATAACTCGGGAAAATAGCGGCCATAATTGCTCCATGAATGCTCATCCGCCCAGACCATTTAGTTCGTCATAGGTGTGTTCACTGAGCTCGTAAAACTGAGGTTGGTTAGGAGGGGGTAGGGGAGTTATCAAGTATTGTTCACAGTCAAAAAAAACGAGTTGCGGCCATAAGAATGGACAATTGTCTGTTTACTCCCACGGTTTCACGGTGGCCAAACACTAATTATGAGACACCCTGCAGGGGCTGCAGGAGTTTGAAAATAGTTCGGTGCGGGGAGTAATAGGAGTTATGATTTAGTTTAAGGACACCCCAGTGCCCACCGCATGCACGAGACTAGTAAACGGAACTTCTCTAGCGGACGGAACGTGATAGTGCCCCGTTCCTATATAGCGACGAACCACCATCTCGCTGCTCAGTTTAGCGCCTTTGGCTCTGGCGACTCATGGTCGCTTTCTGGACCTGGGAGAACTCGATACGGCTCTGGCAGGGGGAGCAAGGGTTCAGGAAGCTTCACAGCCAAGCACATCTTGCACCAGGGATAAACTGAATAAGCAGGTCCCATAAGCTACTTTTCCCCCGTTCATGAAGAGGACTCTGCTCGCTGCCTGCTTGCTCAAGGCGAAACGGAGGAGCTCAAGTGCCTACCAAGGAAGCTAGCTCCATCCTGAAACTAGGCCACAGTGTCTGCCTAGGCTCTAGAATCCTGCGGATAGGCTGTTCGACAGCTGACCAGGAAGCCTCAAAGGCACCCTCCACAATGGGCGCAGCGCTTTTTCGACCAGTTGTCTGCGCTGTAGCAGAGAGCTCATGGACACTAAATCTGTTTCTGGTACTTGGGAAGATCTGGAGGCCCTGGTAAAGACAGAGTCCAATGAGTGTGCTGTCCGACTTTTACATCCAAACAACTCTTGTTGCACCAGGTAAGTCGGACCTGAATAAGCAGGTCACCCTTGGGCTACCTTTGTTTTAGACCTCTGCTGAGGAAAGAGACCGGTCTGCAAGGCGTTGCATCACTGTCTGAAAATCACAGAGTGTTTTGGAATTTATAACCTGGAAAGGTGTGCAGGATGAAAGAACGTGAACACAGTTGCTGTAGGACAAACCAGCACCTCCGGGTAGGGCTATTATCCACGAAGGCAGAGGATGCGCCTCAAGGGGTACCCTCCTCAGAGACTATTTCCGCCATGTCCTGCACTGTTTTGGCGCAGAGAGCTCTGGAGACTATTAGGTCTGTTTTTGGGACTAGGAGCACTGAGGCGCCTGAGGAGCAGATGCCATTGTTACTGCAGGCAGTTCTATCAACAGCAAAGCACTGTCTTGTAACCAGGAAAGACTGTTGATAAGCAGTTCCCTTGGGCTACCTTTTTTTGACGTTCGTAAAGGGGACGAGACCCTACTAGGCTGAATCTCTTGGGCTTAATAATCACAAAGGGGCTGGGGAAGTGATACCTGGAAAATGCTAGGTGAAATAGGCCGACAGTAGCAGGCTACAAAGTCCCAGGTTAGGCTTCGACAAGTTGCCCTGGCAAACAAGTGCAAATCCCACCTCCTGCATTTTTATTTTTTGTACCGTTTTTCCACATAGACCTTCTGCTGCTGTAGCAGAGAGCTCTGGAGACGTAGGTCCTGTTCTGACTGGGAAACTGAGTGCCCTGGGGAGCAGAGCCATTGTCTCTGGGCGTCTTCACAGGCCAAACACCTTTTGCACGTCAGGGGAAGACTGAAAACTAGCAGTCCGCTTGGGGCTACTTTTTTTGTGACTCTAAGGAAGCAGACGTCTGGCAAGGAGATGCATCTGGCTTGAAAATCACAAGGGGCTGCGGAAGTGATACCTGGAAAGTCAGTGAAAGAGGCCACAGTATGCCTAGGCTCCACAGCCTAAGTAAGGGCTGTCGGACAGTGCCCTGGACGAAGTGCCCCGCCCCACCTCGCCTACCCTCCCCCATCCGCCCCACTCCCCCCCACCCTCCCCCTCCACAGCGCTTTTTCCAAATGTCTGCTCTGTAGCAGAGAGCTCTGGAGACTGGTTGGTCTGTTCTGACTGGTAAAGAAACTGAGGCCCTGGGGAAGCAGAGTCCATTGTTCTGGAGCATCTTCAAAGCCAGAAGACACTCTTTATGCACCAGGGAAGACTGAATGTTTAAAGGTCCTTTGGGCTACCTTTTTTGGCTCTGTGAGGAAGAGGACCCTGCGAAGGGTACATGGCATCTTGGCAGAAATTGCACAGGGCCTGGGAAGTGATATCTGGAAGTGTGTCAGTTGAAGATGGCCACACGTGCTTAGGCTAAAATGCACACGCAGTAAGGGTTCCCCTAGTGCAAGGAACGCTCAAGGCACCCTATAGAGCGTTTTTCCCTTTGTCTTGCTCTGTAGCGCAGAGAGCTCTGCTGGACTAGGTCTGTTCTGACTGGGAAACTCCAGTGCCGTTTGTGCTAGAATGCCATTGTTCTGGCGTATCTTCACAGGAAAACTCACCTCTTGCACACTAGTGAAGGACTGAAGAGTGCAAGCTCGAGTCCCTTGTGCTATGCCTTTTTTTTGACTCTTAAGGATGAAGACCCTCCCCTGCAAGGCTGCATCTGGTTCCATCTCTGAATCAACAATCGGGGCCTGGAAGTGATACCTGTGAAAAAGTCAGTGAAAGAGGTACAGTGCCTAGGGCCCAGCACCCGGGTAGGGCTTCCCCATGGGCAGGGAAGCCTCAGGGAAAACACTACTCACGATAGTATCCACCATACTGACTGCTGTTAGGCAGATAGCTATGTCAGACTAGATTGGTCTGTTCTTGATCTGTGAAAATGCTGAAGCCCTGAGTAGCAGAGTCCCAGTGAGTTCAGGGCGTCTTTAACGAGCTTAACCACCACGGGGCCTCTTTCTAACTTGGCATGAAGATGAGGAATAAGAAGCAGGTCCCTTGGGCCTACCTTTTTTTGACGTCTAAGGAGAGAGCACCCTGATGAAGTCCTGCATCGGTGGCTGAAAATCACAAGGGGCTGGTGAATTGATACCATGGAAAGTCCAGTGAAATGAGGTCCAATAGTGCTTAGGTCTCTCAAAAGCTATCCGAGTTAAGGCTATCGACATATGCCGGCGGTGTAACGTTGAATGCACCCTCGCACATGCGCTTTTCTTACCCCCCCATGTTCTGCTCTGTAGCAGAGAGCTCTGGAGAAGACTAGGTCTGTCTCTGACTGGGAAAACTGAGGCCCGTGGTGAGCGAGAGCCTGTTGTTCTGGCGTCTATCCCATCCCAAACGGACCGTGCTTATGCACGCGGCGGGAATCCACTAGCATGTAAGGTTAGCTCCCAATGGGCTACCTTATTTTGTACTCTAAGACGGAAGAGACCCTGCAGTCAGGCTTTCTTGCATCTGGCTGAAACATCACACATAGGGGCAGGAAGTGATACCTAGGCCCGGACCTTTATCCCATCGCTCCCTATCCACAGTCGCCAGCCAGTGCCGCCGGGTGATGACATCCCCAGGTTCAGGTAGGTAACTAGCATCAACGTTCAACTCGCTCCTCCAGAGCCTATTTACCCCATTTAAGCTGATCTGTAGCAGGGAGGCGTCTGCGGCGGAAGACATAAGGTCATGATTTTGAGCTGGTGGCATGGACAATAATGAGCGCCCTAGGGGAGCAGCAGGTGCGACCACTTGTGGTACTTCGCGACTACACAGCCAACACACCTCTCTGCACCCAGGGAAGACTGACTCTAAAAGCTACAGCGAACTTTGCCAAACAATCAAAGAGAGCCTCAGAAACCTCCTTCCAAAACTCAACTCACAAGAGTTCTTTCTATATTTCAACTACATATGGTCTAAACATCCCTTAGGGCTACCAGATTTTTTGACCTTCACTTTAATCTACCCTTCCCGGGTATCCTTCCAACACTGTCCTGGGACAAATCCTCAAAGGGGATGGGCAAAAGTTGATTATGCCTGCGATAAAGTCAGTGAGAGAGGTGCACAGTGATGCCTAGGGCTACCAATCCGCAGAATTAAGGGGCATCAACAGTGCCCTGGAACGGGAATGCACCCGCCACTAGGGCCAAGGCGCTTTTTTCCACATGTCTGCTCTGTAGCAGAGAGCTCTGGAGACTAGGTCTGTTCTGACTGGGAAACTGAGGCCCTGGGAGCAGAGCCATTGTTCTGGCGTCTTCACAGCCAAACACCTCTTGCACCAGGGAAGACTGAATAAGCAGTCCCTTGGGCTACCTTTTTTGACTCTAAGGAAGAGACCCTGCAAGGCTGCATCTGGCTGAAAATCACAAGGGGCTGGGAAGTGATACCTGGAAAGTCAGTGAAAGAGGCCACAGTGCCTAGGCTCCAAAGCCCAGGTAAGGCTTCGACAGTGCCCTGGAACGTGAAGGCACCTCCTCAGCGCTTTTTCCCCATGTCTGCTCTGTAGCAGAGAGCTCTGGAGACTAGGTCTGTTCTGACTGGGAAACTGAGGCCCTGGGAGCAGAGCCATTGTTCTGGCGTCTTCACAGCCAAACACCTCTTGCACCAGGGAAGACTGAATAAGCAGTCCCTTGGGCTACCTTTTTGACTCTAAGGAAGAGACCCTGCAAGGCTGCATCTGGCTGAAAATCACAAGGGGGGGCTGGGAAGTGATACCTGGAAAGTCAGTGAAAGAGGCCACAGTGCCTAGGCTCCAAAGCCCAGGTAAGGCTTCCCCAAGGCCCTGGGAGCCTCAAGGCAACCCTCCTCAGAGCTTTTTCCCCATGTCTGCTCTGTAGCAGAGAGCTCTGGAGACTAGTCTGTTCTGACTGGGAAACTGAGGCCCTGGGAGCAGAGCCATTGTTCTGGCGTCTTCACAGCCAAACACCTCTTGCACCAGGGAAGACTGAATAAGCAGTCCCTTGGGCTACCTTTTTTGACTCTAAGGAAGAGACCCTGCAAGGCTGCATCTGGCTGAAAATCACAAGGGGCTGGGAAGTGATACCTGGAAAGTCAGTGAAAGAAAGAGGCCACAGTGCCTAGGCCCCCAAAGCCAGGTAAGGCTTCGACAGTGCCCTGGAGCCGTGAAGGCACCCTCCTCAGCGCTATTTTCCCATGCACAGCCAAACACCTCTTGCACCAGGGAAGACTGAATAAGCAGTCCCCTTGGCTACCTTTTTTGACTCTCTAAGGAAGAGACCCTGCAAGGCTGCATCTGGCTGAAAAATCACAAGGTGGCTGGAAAGTGATACCTGGAAAGTCAGTGAAAGAGGCCACAGTGCCTAGGCCCCAGCACCCGGTAAGGGCTTCCCCAAGGCAGGGAGCGTTCAAGGAACCCTCCTCAGAGCTATTTCCCCATGTCTGCTGCACTGTAGCAGAGAGCTCTGGAGACTAGGTCCTGTTCTGACTGGGAAACTGAGGCCCTGGGAGCAGAGCCATTGTTTCGGGCGTCTTCACAGCCAAACACCTCTTGCACCAGGGAAGACTGAATAAGCAGTCCCCTTGGGCTACCTTTTTTGACTCTAAGGAAGAGACCCTGCAAGGCTGCATCTGGCAGAAAATCACAAGAGGGCTGGAAGTGATACCTGGAAAGTCAGTGAAAGAAGGCCCACAGTGCCTAGGCACCCAAACCCAGGTAGTATAGGCTTCGACAGTGCCCAAGGCAACGGAGCCTCAGGATACCCTCCTCAGAGCTTATTGTCCCCATGTCCATGCTCTGTAGCAGATGAGCTCTGGAGACTAGGTCTGTTCTGACTGGGAAACTGAGGCCCAGGGAGCAGAGCCATTGTTCTGGCGTCTTCACACAGCCAAACACCTCTTGCACCAGGGAGTAGACTGAATAAGCAGTCCCTTGGGCTACCCTTTTTTTGACTCTAAGGAAGAGACCCTGCAAGGCTGCATCTGGCTGAAAATCACGAAGGGGCTTGGGAAGTGATATCCCTGGAAAGACAGTGAAAGAGGCCACAGAAAAAAAAAAAAAAAAAAAAAAAAAAAAAAAAAAAAAAAAAAAAAAAAAAAAAAAAAAAAAAAAAAAAAAAAAAAAAAAATAAAAGGGCCTTTTGGGAAATTTTGACTAAGGGAAGGATGAAGGGCCCATCTGGCTAAAACCAAAGGGCTTAAGACGGGGAGCCCGGAACCCTCGAACCCAGTCTCCCCATACCCAGGAAGGGCCCCCCAAGGCCGGGGGGAAAAAACCCCCTGAGCTTTCCCTTTTTTTCTCTTAAAAGGGGCCTAAAACCCCTTTGTGGACTGGAATGAGGCCCTGGGACAACCTTTTCTGGAGGCCCGAAAACCTTTTGCACAGGGAAACAATAAGGGGCCTGGGAATTTTTGATCAAAGAAGGGGCCCTGAAACCTGAACGGGGGAAATCCCAAGGGGGCCCAAGGGAAAACCCCCAAGAGTAAACCCAGTGCCTTAGCAAGACGAGGTTGGTTCGGCGGAAAAACTAAAGGCCCGGGGCCCAAGAGATTTCGGGCGCTTCAAGCAAACTCTTGACAGGTTTTGAGGGGGAAAACGGGGCCCTGGGCACCTTTTTTCTTTTAAGCCAAAAAGCTTGCACCTGGAAAAAATAAAGGGGTCCTTGGGTACTTTTGATTAAGGAAAGAGCCCTGCAAGGCACGGTAATTCAAAAGGTGCGGAAGGAAATGACCAAGCGTCCCCAGTGGCTTGGCAAAGCCCAGTAAGGCTTTCGACATGGGAATAAAGGCCCCTAAACCCTTTTCCCTTTTGCTTAGCAAACCTTTTGACAGGGCTGAGGGAAATGGGGCCCGGGGGACCTTTTTCGGGGGGAAACAGCCAACACCTCTTGCAGAAGACGAAAAGGGCCCCCTTTGGGCAATTTTTGATGAAAGAAGGGGCCCTGCAGGCTCCAACGGGAATCACAAGGGCGGGGAAAGGGAAACCCTAAAGCTTTTAAACCCATGTGTTTAGCGGGCCCTGGGACAGGCCACTGGAACCCCCAAGGCC
>JAGTYA010000261.1:0-33680 GCA_024291935.2 Okapia johnstoni | reverse complement strand
AGCCATTGTTCTGGCATTTCACAGCCAAACACCTCTTGCACCAGGGAAGACTGAATAAGCAGTCCCTTGGGCTACCTTTTTTGACTCTAAGGAAGAGACCCTGCAAGGCTGCATCTCGCTGAAAATCACAAGGGGCTGGGAAGTGATACCTGGAATGTCAGTGAAAGAGGCCACAGTGCCTAGGCCCCAGCAAGAGGGTAGGGCTTCCTCAAGGCAGGGAGCCTCAAGGAACCCTCCTCAGAGCTATTTCCCCGTGTCTGCTCTGTAGCAGAGAGCTCTGGAGACTAGGTCTGTTCTGACTGGGAAACTGAGGCCCTGGGAGCAGAGCCATTGTTCTGGCGTCTTCACAGCCAAACACCACTTGCACCAGGGAAGACTGAATAAGCAGTCCCTTGGGCTACCTTTTTTGACTCTAAGGAAGAGACCCTGCAAGGCTGCATCTGGCTGAAAATCACAAGGGGCTGGGAAGTGATACCTGGAAAGTCAGTGAAAGAGGCCACAGTGCCTAGGCTCCAAAGCCCAGGTAAGGCTTCGACAGTGCCCTGGAACGTGAAGGCACCCTCCACAGCGCTTTTTCCCCCATGTCTGCTCTGTAGCAGAGAGCTCTGGAGACTAGGTCTGTTCTGACTGGGAAACTGAGGCCCTGGGAGCAGAGCCATTGTTCTGGCGTCTTCACAGCCAAACACCTCTTGCACCAGGGAAGACTGAATAAGCAGTCCCTTGGGCTACCTTTTTTGACTCTAAGGAAGAGACCCTGCAAGGCTGCATCTGGCTGAAAATCACAAGGGGCTGGGAAGTGATACCTGGAAAGTCAGTGAAAGAAGCCACAGTGCCTAGGCTCCAAAGCCCAGGTAAGGCTTCGGCAGTGCCCTGGAACGTGAAGGAACCCTCCACAGCGCTTTTTCCCCATGTCTGCTCTGTAGCAGAGAGCTCTGGAGACTAGGTCTGTTCTGACTGGGAAACTGAGGCCCTGGGAGCAGAGCCATTGTTCTGGCGTCTTCACAGCCAAACACCTCTTGCACCAGGGAAGACTGAATAAGCAGTCCCTTGGGCTACCTTTTTTGACTCTAAGGAAGAGACCCTGCAAGGCTGCATCTGGCTGAAAATCACAAGGGGCTGGGAAGTGATACCTGGAAAGTCAGTGAAAGAGGCCACAGTGCCTAGGCCCAAAGCCCAGGTAAGGCTTCCCCAAGGCAGGGAACCTGAAGGAACCCTCCCACAGCGCTATTTCCCCATGTCTGCTCTGTAGCAGAGAGCTCTGGAGACTAGGTCTGTTCTGACTGGGAAACTGAGGCCCTGGGAGCAGAGCCATTGTTCTGGCGTCTTCACAGCCAAACACCTCTTGCACCAGGGAAGACTGAATAAGCAGTCCCTTGGGCTACCTTTTTTGACTCTAAGGAAGAGACCCTGCAAGGCTGCATCTGGCTGAAAATCACAAGGGGCTGGGAAGTGATACCTGGAAAGTCAGTGAAAGAGGCCACAGTGCCTAGGCCCCAAAGCCCAGGTAAGGCTTCCCCAAGGCCCTGGGAGCGTCAAGGAACCCTCCTCAGAGCTATTTTCCCCATGTCTGCTCTGTAGCAGAGAGCTCTGGAGACTAGGTCTGTTCTGACTGGGAAACTGAGGCCCTGGGAGCAGAGCCATTGTTCTGGCGTCTTCACAGCCAAACACACCTCTTGCACCAGGGAAGACTGAATAAGCAGTCCCTTGGGCTACCTTTTTTGACTCTAAGGAAGAGACCCTGCAAGGCTGCATCTGGCTGAAAATCACAAGGGGCTGGGAAGTGATACCTGGAAAGTCAGTGAAAGAGGCCACAGTGCCTAGGCCCCAGCACCCGGGTAGGGCTTCCCCAAGGCAGGGAGCCTCAAAGAACCCTCCTCAGAGCTATTTCCCCATGTCTGCTCTGTAGCAGAGAGCTCTGGAGACTAGGTCTGTTCTGACTGGGAAACTGAGGCCCTGGGAGCAGAGCCATTGTTCTGGCGTCTTCACAGCCAAACACCTCTTGCACCAGGGAAGACTGAATAAGCAGTCCCTTGGGCTACCTTTTTTGACTCTAAGGAAGAGACCCTGCAAGGCTGCATCTGGCTGAAAATCACAAGGGGCTGGGAAGTGATACCTGGAAAGTCAGTGAAAGAGGCCACAGTGCCTAGGCTCCAAAGCCCAGGTAAGGCTTCGACAGTGCCCTGGAACCTGAAGGCAACCCTCCACAGCGCTATTTCCCCATGTCTGCTCTGTAGCAGAGAGCTCTGGAGACTAGGTCTGTTCTGACTGGGAAACTGAGGCCCTGGGAGCAGAGCCATTGTTCTGGCGTCTTCACAGCCAAACACCTCTTGCACCAGGGAAGACTGAATAAGCAGTCCAGTCCTTGGGCTACCTTTTTTGACTCTAAGGAAGAGACCCTGCAAGGCTGCATCTGGCTGAAAATCACACAAGGGGCTGGGAAGTGATACCTGGAAAGTCAGTGAAAGAGGCCACAGTGCCTAGGCTCCAAAGCCCAGGTAAGGCTTCGACAGTGCCCTGGAACGTGAAGGCACCCTCCACAGCGCTTTTTCCCCATGTCTGCTCTGTAGCAGAGAGCTCTGGAGACTAGGTCTGTTCTGACTGGGAAACTGAGGCCCTGGGAGCAGAGCCATTGTTCTGGCGTCTTCACAGCCAAACACCTCTTGCACCAGGGAAGACTGAATAAGCAGTCCCTTGGGCTACCTTTTTTGACTCTAAGGAAGAGACCCTGCAAGGCTGCATCTGGCTGAAAATCACAAGGGGCTGGGAAGTGATACCTGGAAAGTCAGTGAAAGAGGCCACAGTGCCTAGGCCCCAGCCCGGGTAAGGCTTCCCCAGTGCAGGGAGCCTCAAGGAAACCCTCCTCAGAGCTTTTTCCCCATGTCTGCTCTGTAGCAGAGAGCTCTGGAGACTAGGTCTGTTTCTGACTGGGAAACTGAGGCCCTGGGAGCAGAGCCATTGTTCTGGCGTCTTCACAGCCAAACACCTCTTGCACCAGGGAAGACTGAATAAGCAGTCCCTTGGGCTACCTTTTTTGACTCTAAGGAAGAGACCCTGCAAGGCTGCATCTGGCTGAAAATCACAAGGGGCTGGGAAGTGATACCTGGAAAGTCAGTGAAAGAGGCCACAGTGCCTAGGCTCCAAAGCCCAGGTAAGGCTTCGACAGTGCCCTGGAACGTGAAGGCACCCTCCACAGCGCTTTTTCCCCATGTCTGCTCTGTAGCAGAGAGCTCTGGAGACTAGGTCTGTTCTGACTGGGAAACTGAGGCCCTGGGAGCAGAGCCATTGTTCTGGCGTCTTCACAGCCAAACACCTCTTGCACCAGGGAAGACTGAATAAGCAGTCCCTTGGGCTACCTTTTTTGACTCTAAGGAAGAGACCCTGCAAGGCTGCATCTGGCTGAAAATCACAAGGGGCTGGGAAGTGATACCTGGAAAGTCAGTGAAAGAGGCCACAGTGCCTAGGCCCCAGCACCAGGTAAGGCTTCGACAAGGCCCTGGAACGTCAAGGAACCCTCCACAGAGCTATTTTCCCCATGTCTGCTCTGTAGCAGAGAGCTCTGGAGACTAGGTCTGTTCTGACTGGGAAACTGAGGCCCTGGGAGCAGAGCCATTGTTCTGGCGTCTTCACAGCCAAACACCTCTTGCACCAGGGAAGACTGAATAAGCAGTCCCTTGGGCTACCTTTTTTGACTCTAAGGAAGAGACCCTGCAAGGCTGCATCTGGCTGAAAATCACAAGGGGCTGGGAAGTGATACCTGGAAAGTCAGTGAAAGAGGCCACAGTGCCTAGGCTCCAAAGCCCAGGTAAGGGCTTCGACAGTGCCCTGGAACGTGAAGGCACCCTCCACACAGCGCTTTTTCCCCATGTCTGCTCTGTAGCAGAGAGCTCTGGAGACTAGGTCTGTTCTGACTGGGAAACTGAGGCCCTGGGAGCAGAGCCATTGTTCTGGCGTCTTCACAGCCAAACACCTCTTGCACCAGGGAAGACTGAATAAGCAGTCCCTTGGGCTACCTTTTTTGACTCTAAGGAAGAGACCCTGCAAGGCTGCATCTGGCTGAAAATCACAAGGGGCTGGGAAGTGATACCTGGAAAGTCAGTGAAAGAGGCCACAGTGCCTAGGCTCCAAAGCCCAGGTAAGGCTTCGACAGTGCCCTGGAACGTGAAGGAACCCTCCACAGAGCTTTTTCCCCATGTCTGCTCTGTAGCAGAGAGCTCTGGAGACTAGGTCTGTTCTGACTGGGAAACTGAGGCCCTGGGAGCAGAGCCATTGTTCTGGCGTCTTCACAGCCAAACACCTCTTGCACCAGGGAAGACTGAATAAGCAGTCCCTTGGGCTACCTTTTTTTGACTCTAAGGAAGAGACCCTGCAAGGCTGCATCTGGCTGAAAATCACAAGGGGCTGGGAAGTGATACCTGGAAAGTCAGTGAAAGAGGCCACAGTGCCTAGGCTCCAAAGCCCAGGTAAGGCTTCGACAGTGCCCTGGAACGTGAAGGCACCCTCCACAGCGCTTTTTCCCCATGTCTGCTCTGTAGCAGAGAGCTCTGGAGACTAGGTCTGTTCTGACTGGGAAACTGAGGCCCTGGGAGCAGAGCCATTGTTCTGGCGTCTTCACAGCCAAACACCTCTTGCACCAGGGAAGACTGAATAAGCAATCCCTTGGGCTACCTTTTTTGACTCTAAGGAAGAGACCCTGCAAGGCTGCATCTGGCTGAAAATCACAAGGGGCTGGGAAGTGATACCTGGAAAGTCAGTGAAAGAGGCCACAGTGCCTAGGCTCCAAAGCCCAGGTAAGGCTTCGACAGTGCCCTGAAACGTGAAGGCACCCTCCACAGCGCTTTTTCCACATGTCTGCTCTGTAGCAGAGAGCTCTGGAGACTAGGTCTGTTCTGACTGGGAAACTGAGGCCCTGGGAGCAGAGCCATTGTTCTGGCGTCTTCACAGCCAAACACCTCTTGCACCAGGGAAGACTGAATAAGCAGTCCCTTGGGCTACCTTTTTTGACTCTAAGGAAGAGACCCTGCAAGGCTGCATCTGGCTGAAAATCACAAGGGGCTGGGAAGTGATACCTGGAAAGTCAGTGAAAGAGGCCACAGTGCCTAGGCCCCAGCACCCGGGTAGGGCTTCCCCAAGGCAGGGAACTCAAAGGAACCCTCCTCAGAGCTATTTCCCCATGTCTGCTCTGTAGCAGAGAGCTCTGGAGACTAGGTCTGTTCTGACTGGGAAACTGAGGCCCTGGGAGCAGAGCCATTGTTCTGGCGTCTTCACAGCCAAACACCTCTTGCACCAGGGAAGACTGAATAAGCAGTCCCTTGGGCTACCTTTTTTGACTCTAAGGAAGAGACCCTGCAAGGCTGCATCTGGCTGAAAATCACAAGGGGCTGGGAAGTGATACCTGGAAAGTCAGTGAAAGAGGCCACAGTGCCTAGGCTCCAAAGCCCAGGTAAGGCTTCGACAGTGCCCTGGAACCTGAAGGCACCCTCCTCAGCGCTATTTTCCCCATGTCTGCTCTGTAGCAGAGAGCTCTGGAGACTAGGTCTGTTCTGACTGGGAAACTGAGGCCCTGGGAGCAGAGCCATTGTTCTGGCGTCTTCACAGCCAAACACCTCTTGCACCAGGGAAGACTGAATAAGCAGTCCCTTGGGCTACCTTTTTTGACTCTAAGGAAGAGACCCTGCAAGGCTGCATCTGGCTGAAAATCACAAGGGGCATGGGAAGTGATACCTGGAAAGTCAGTGAAAGAGGCCACAGTGCCTAGGCCCCAAAGCCCGGGTAAGGCTTCCCCAGTGCCCTGGAACCTCAAGGAACCCTCCACAGAGCTTTTTCCCCATGTCTGCTCTGTAGCAGAGAGCTCTGGAGACTAGGTCTGTTCTGACTGGGAAACTGAGGCCCTGGGAGCAGAGCCATTGTTCTGGCGTCTTCACAGCCAAACACCTCTTGCACCAGGGAAGACTGAATAAGCAGTCCCTTGGGCTACCTTTTTTGACTCTAAGGAAGAGACCCTGCAAGGCTGCATCTGGCTGAAAATCACAAGGGGCTGGGAAGTGATACCTGGAAAGTCAGTGAAAGAGGCCACAGTGCCTAGGCCCCAAAGCCCGGTAGGGCTTCCCCAAGCCAGGGAACCTCAAGGCACCCTCCTCAGAGCTTTTTCCCCATGTCTGCTCTGTAGCAGAGAGCTCTGGAGACTAGGTCTGTTCTGACTGGGAAACTGAGGCCCTGGGAGCAGAGCCATTGTTCTGGCGTCTTCACAGCCAAACACCTCTTGCACCAGGGAAGACTGAATAAGCAGTCCCTTGGGCTACCTTTTTTGACTCTAAGGAAGAGACCCTGCAAGGCTGCATCTGGCTGAAAATCACAAGGGGCTGGGAAGTGATACCTGGAAAGTCAGTGAAAGAGGCCACAGTGCCTAGCCTCCAAAGCCCAGGTACGGCTTCGACAGTGCCCTGGAACGTGAAGGCACCCTCCACAGCGCTTTTTCCCCCATGTCTGCTCTGTAGCAGAGAGAGAGCTCTGGAGACTAGGTCTGTTCTGACTTGGAAACTGAGGCCCTGGGAGCAGAGCCATTGTTCTGGCGTCTTCACAGCCAAACACCTCTTGCACCAGGGAAGACTGAATAAGCAGTCCCTTGAACTAAGGAAGAGACCCTCAAGGCTGCATCTGGCTGAAAATCACAAGGGGCTGGGAACTGAGGGAAAGTGGTGACACAGTGCCTAGGCCCATTCTTTGGCTTCTTAACAGACAAAGGAACACTCCTCCTCTTGTACCAGGGAAGCCTGAGAAGGAGACTAGGTCTGTTTGACTCCCTGGCCCTGGGAGCAGACCTTTTATGGCTATAAGAAAGAGAACCTCTTGCCAGGGAAGCTGTCTTTGGCTGAAAATCACAAGGGGTTGGATAGTGCTACCTGGAAAGTCAGTGGAAGCGGCCACAGTGCCTAGGCCCCACCACCCGGGTAGGGCTTAACCAAGCCAGGGAAACTCAAGGAACACTCCTGAGAGCTATTGCCCCATGTGTGCTCCGTAGCAGAGAGCTCTGGAGACTACTAGGTCTGTTCTGACTGGGAAACTGAGACCCTGGGAGCAGACCCATTGTTGTGCCTTCTTAACAGAGATAACACCTCTTGCACCAGGGAAGCTTGAATAAGCACTCCCTTGGGTTACCTTTTATGACTCTAAGGAAGAGACCCTGCCAGGCTGCATTTGGCTGAAAATCACAAAGGGCTGGTAAGTGCTACCTGCAAAGTCAGTGGAAGAGATCACAGTGCCTAGGTGCCACAGCCGGGGGTAGGGCTTCCCCAAGCCAGGGAACCTCAAGGAACACTCCTCAGAGCTATTGCACCGAGTGTGCTCTGTAGCACAGAGTTCTGGACACTAGGTCTGTTCTGACTGGGAAACTGAGGCCCTGAGATCAAACCCATTGTTGTGACTTCTTAAGAGACAAACACCTGTTGCACCAGGGAAGCTTGAATAAGCACTCCCTTGGGCTATCTTTTATGACTCTAAGGAAGAGACCCTGCAAGGCTGCATTTGGCTGAAAATCACAAGGGGCTGGAAAGTGCTACCT
Organism: Okapia johnstoni; assembly: GCA_024291935.2. Classification (NCBI taxonomy): domain Eukaryota; kingdom Metazoa; phylum Chordata; class Mammalia; order Artiodactyla; family Giraffidae; genus Okapia; species Okapia johnstoni. The sequence continues at coordinate 26,122 of JAGTYA010000261.1, read as the reverse complement.
GGAAAGTCAGTGGAAGAGGCCACAGTGCCTAGGCCCCACTGTCCGGGCAGGGCTTCCCCAAGCCAGGGAACCTCAAGGAACACTCCTCAGAGCTATTGCACCATGTTTGCTCTGTAACAGTGAGCTCTGGAGACTAGGTCTGTTCTGACTGGGAAACTGAGGCCCTGGGAGCAGACCCATTGTTGTGGCTTCTTAACAGACAAACACCTCTTGCACCAGGGAATCCTAAATAAGCACTCCCTTGGGCTACCTTTTATGACTCTAAGGAAGAGACCCTGCCAGGCTGCCTTTGGCTGAAAATCACAAGGGGTTGGAAAGTGCTACGTTGAAAGTCAGTGTAAATGGCCACAGTGCCTAGGCCCCACCGCCGGGATTGGGCTTCCCCAAGCCGTGGAACCTCAAGGAACACTCCTCAGAGCTATTGCCCCATATGTGCTCGGTAGCAGAGAGCTCTGGAGACTAGGTCTGTTCTGACGGGGAAACTCAAGCCCTGGGAACAGACCCATTCTTGTGGCTTCTTAACAGACAAACACCTCTTGTACCAGGGAAGCCTGAATAAGTACTCCCTTGGGCTACCTTTTATGACTCTAAGTAAGAGACCGTGCCAGGTTGCCTTTAGTTGCAAATCACAAGGTGCTGGAAAGTGCTACCTGGAAAGTCAGTGGAAGAGGCCACAGTGCCTAGGCCCCATCGCCCGGGTAGGGCTTCCCCAAGCGAGGGAACATCAAGGAACACTCCTCAGAGCTATTGCCCCGTGTGTGCTCTGTAGCAGAGAGCACTGGATATTACTAAGGCTGTTGTGACTGGGAAACTGAGGCCCTGGAAGCAGACCCATTGCTGTGGCTTCTTAACAGACAAACACTTCTTCCATCAGGTAAGCTTGAATAAACACTCCCTTGGGCTACCTTTTATGACTCTAAGGAAGAGACCCTGCCAGGCTGCTTTTGGCTGAAAATCACAAGTAGCTGGAAAGTGTTACCTGAAAATTCAGTGGAAAAACCACAGTGCCTAGGCCCCACCGCCCGGGTAGGGCTTCCCCAAGCCCGTGAACGTCAAGGCACCCTCCTCAGAGCTAATGCCCCATGTGTGCTCGGTAGCAGAGAGCTCTGGATACTAGGCCTGGTCTGACTAGGAAACTGAGGCCTGAAGGCAAACCCCATTTGTTGTCCCTTCATAACAGCAAACACCTGTTTCGCCAGGGAAGATTGGATAAGCACTCCCTTGGGCTACCTTTTATGACTCTAAGGAAGAGACCCTGCCAGGCTGCCTTTGGCTGAAAATCACAAGGGGCTGGAAAGTGCTACCTGGAAAGTCAGTGGAAGAAGCCACAGTGCCTAGGCCCCACCGCCGCCCGGGTAGGGCTTCCCCAAGCAAGGGAACCTCAAGGAACACTCCTCAGAGCTATTGCCCCGTGTGTGCTCTGTAGCAGAGAGCTCTGGAGATTACTAAGGCTGTTCTGACTGGGAAACTGAGGCCCTGGGAGCAGACCCATTGCTGTGGCTTCTTAACAGACAAACACTTCTTCCACCAGGGAAGCTTGAATAAACACTCCCTTGGGCTATCTTTTATGTCTCTAAGGAAGAGACCCTGCCAGGCTGCCTTTGGCTGAAAATCAGAAGTGACTGGAAAGTGCTACCTGGAAAGTCTGTGGAAGAGGACACTGTGCCTAGGCCCCACCGCCCGGGTAGGGCTTCCCCAAGCCAGGGAACCTCAAGGAACACTCCTCAGAGCTATTGCCCCATATGTGCTCTGTAGCAGAGAGCTCTAGATACTAGGTCTGTTCTGACTGGGAAACTCAGGCCCTGGGAGCAGACCCATTAGTTTGGCTTCTTAACAGCCAAACACCTCTTGTACCACGGAAGCCTGAATTAGCACTCCCTTGGGCTACCTTTTATGACTCTAAGGAAGAGACCCTGCCAGGCTGTCTTTGGCTGAAAATCACAAGGGGCTGGAAAGTGCTACCTGGAAATTCAGTGGAAGAGGCCACAGTGCCTAGGGCCCACCGACCGGGTAGGGCTTCCCCAAGCCGGGGAACCTAAAGGAACACTCCTCAGAGCTATTGCCCCATGTGTCCTCTGTAGCAGAAAGCTCTGGAGACTACTAGGTCTGTTCTGACTGGGAAACTGAGACTCTGGGAGCAGACCCATTGTTGTTCTTTCTTAACACACAAACACCTCTTGCACCAGGGAAGCTTGAATAAGCACTCCCTTGGGTTACCTTTTATGACTCTAAGGAAGAGACCCTGCCAGGCTGCCTTTGGCTGAAAATCACAAGGGGCTGGAAAGTGCTACCTGGAAAGTCACTGGAAGAGATCACAGTGCCTAGGTGCCATCGCCGGGGTAGCGCTTCCCCAAGCCAGGGAACCTCAAGGAACACTCCTCAGAGCTATTGCCCCATGTGTGCTCTGTAGCAGAGGGCTCTGGAGGCTACTAGGTCTGTTTTGACTGGAAACCGAGGACCTCGGAACTGGCCCATGGCTGTGGCTTCTTAACAGACAAACACCTCTTGCACCAGGGAAGCTTGAATAAGCACTACCTTGGGCTACCTTTTATGACTCTAAGGAAGAGACCCTGCCAGGCTGCCTGTGGCTGAAAATCACAAGGGGTGGAATGTGCTACCTGAAAAGTCAGTGGAAGGGATCACAGTGCCTAGGCCCCACCGCCCGGTAGGGCTTCCCCAAGCCAGGGAATCTCACAGAACACTCCTCAGAGCAATTGCCCCATGTGTGCTCTGTAGTGTCACAGAAACTTCAAGCCCTGGGAGCAGACCCATTGATTCTGTAGTTGGAGGACTGGCTTCTTAAAACAGCCAAACACCTCTTGCACCAGGGAAGCTTGAATAAGCACTCCCTTGGGCTACCTTTTATGACTCTAAGGAAGAGACCCTGCCAGGCTGTCTTTGGCTGAAAATCACAAGGGGCTGGAAAGTGCTACCTGGAAAGTCAGTGGAAGAGGCCACAGTGCCTAGGGCCCCACCGCCCGGGTAGGGCTTCCCCAAGCCGGGGAACCTCAAAGGAACACACTCCTCAGAGCTATTGCCCCATGTGTGCTCTGTAGCAGTGAGCTCTGGAGACTAGGCTTGGTCTGACTGGGAAACTGAGGCCCTGGGAGCAGACCCATTGTTGTCCCTTCATAACAGCAAACACCTGTTTCGCCAGGGAAGATTGGATAAGCACTCCCTTGGGCTACCTTTTATGACTCTAAGGAAGAGACCCTGCCAGGCTGCCTTTGGCTGAAAATCACAAGGGGCTGGAAAGTGCTACCTGGAAAGTCAGTGGAAGAGGCCACAGTGCCTAGGCCCCACCGCCCGGGGTAAGGCTTCCCCAAGCCAGGAAACCTCAAGGAAAACACTCCTCAGAGCTATTGCCCCCATGTCTGCTCTGTAGCAGCCAGCTCTGGAGACTACTAGGTCTGTTCTGACTGGGAAACTGAGAGCCCTGGGAGCAGACCCATTGTTTGTGGCTTTTCTTAACAGACAAACACCTCTTGCACAGGGAAGTCTGAATAAGCACTCCCTTGGGCTATCTTTTATGACTCTAAGGAAGAGACCCTGCCAGGCTGCATTTGGTTGAAAATCACAAGGGGCTGGAAAGTGCTAGGTGGAAAAGTCAGTGGTAGAGGCCATTGTGCCTAGGCTCCTCACCGCCCAGGTAAGGGCTTCCCCAAGCCCTGGAACGTCAAGGCACCCTCCTCAGAGCTAATGCCCCCATGTGTGCTCTGTAGCAGAGAGCTCTGGATACTAGGCCTGGTCTGACTAGGAAACTGAGGACTGGAGGCAAACCCATTGTTGTCCCTTCATAACAGGGAAACACCTCTTTCACCAGGGAAGATTGGATAAGCACTCCCTTGGGCTACCTTTTATGACTCTAAGGAAGAGACCCTGCCAGGACTGCCTTTGGCTGAAAATCACAAGTGGCTGGAAAGTGCTACGTGGAAAGTCAGTGGAAGAGGCCACAGTGCCTAGGGCCGGGGAAAAATCAGGTGGAAGAGTCCACATTGCCTAGCCGCAGCCCGGGTAGGGCTTCCCCCCAAGCCAGGGAACCTCAAGAACACTCCTCAGAGATATTGCCCCATGTGTGCTCTGTAGCAGAGGGCTCTGGAGACTACTAGGTCTGTTCTGACTGGGAAAACTGAGGCCCTGGGAAATTAACCATTGTTGTGGCCTTCTTAGCAGACAAACACCTCGTCTTGCACCAGGGAAGCTTGAATAAGCACTCCCTTGGGCTACCTTTTTATGACTCTAAGGAAGAGACCCTGCAGACTCTGCTTTGGCTGAAAATCACAAGGGGCTGGAAAGTGCTACCTGGAAAGTCAGTGGAAAGAGGGGAGCACAGTGCCTAGGCTCCAAAGCCCGGGTAGGGCTTCCCCAAGCCCAGGGAACCTCAAGGAACCCTCCTCAGAGCTATTTCCCCATGTCTGCTCTGTAGCAGAGAGCTCTGGAGACTAGGTCTGTTCTGACTGAGAAACTGAGGCCCTGGGAGCAGAGCCATTGTTCTGGCGTCTTCACAGACAAACACCTCTTGCAACAGGGAAGACTGAATAAGCAATCCCTTGGGCTAACTTTTTTGACTCTAAGGAAGAGACCCTGCAAGGCTGTCATCTGGCTGAAAATCACAAGGGGCTTGGAAAGTGCTACCTGGAAAGTCAGTGAAAGAGGCCACAGTGCCTAGGCCCCAACCGCCCGGGTAAGGCTTCCACAACCCTGGAACCTCAAGGAACCCTCCACAGAGCTATTTACCCATGTGTGCTCTGTAGCAGAGAGCTCTGGAGACTAGGGTCTGTTCTGACTGGGAAACTGAGGCCCTGGGAGCAGAGCCATTGTTGTGGCGTCTTTCACAGCCAAACACCTCTTGCACCAGGGAAGACTGAATAAGCAGTCCCTTGGGCTACCTTGTTTGACTCTAAGGAAGAGAATCTGCCAGGCTGCATCTGGCTGAAAATCACAAGGGGCTGGGAAGTGATACCTGGAAAGTCAGTGAAAGAGGCCACAGTGCCTAGGCCCCACCACCCGGGTAGGGCTTCCCCAAGGCCGGGAACCTCAAGGAACACTCCTCAGAGCTATTTCCCCATGTGTGCTCTGTAGCAGAGAGCTCTGGAGACTAGGTCTGTTCTGACTGGGAAACTGAGGCCCTGGGAGCAGAGCCATTGTTCTGGCTACTTCACAGACAAACACCTCTTGCACCAGGGAAGTCTGAATAAGCACTCCCTTGGGCTACCTTTTATGACTCTAAGGAAGAGACCCTGCAAGGCTGCATCTGGCTGAAAAATCACAAGGGGGCTGGAAAAGTGCTACCTGGAAAGTCAGTGAAAGAGGCCACAGTGCCTAGGCTCCCAAGCACCAGGTAAGGCTTCCCAGTGCCCTGGAACGTCAAGGCACCCTCCTCAGAGCTTTTTGCCCCATGTCTGCTCTGTAGCAGAGAGCTCTGGAGACTAGGTCTGTTCTGACTGGGAAACTGAGGCCCTGGAGCAGACCCATTGTTGTGGCTTCTTCACAGCCAAACACCTCTTGCACCAGGGAAGACTGAATAAGCACTCCCTTGGGCTACCTTTTTTGACTCTAAGGAAGAGACCCTGCAAGGCTGCATCTGGCTGAAAATCACAAGGGGCTGGGAAGTGATACCTGGAAAGTCAGTGAAAGAGGCCACAGTGCCTAGGCTCCACCGCCCAGGTAAGGCTTCCCACAGTGCCCTGGGAACCTCAAGGAACACTCCTCAGAGCTATTGCCCCATGTCTGCTCTGTAGCAGAGAGCTCTGGAGACTAGGTCTGTTCTGACTGGGAAAAACTGAGGCCCTGGGAGCAGACCCATTGTTCTGGCTTCTTAACAGCCAAAACACCTCTTGCACCAGGGAAGACTGAATAAGCACTCCCTTGGGCTACCTTTTTTGACTCTAAGGAAGAGACCCTGCAAGGCTGCATCTTTGGCTGAAAATCACAAGGGGCTGGGAAAGTGATACCTGGAAAGTCAGTGAAAGAAGCCACAGTGCCTAGGCTCCAACCGCCCAGGTAGGGCTTCCCCAAGCCCTGGAACCTCAAGGAACCCTCCTCAGAGCTTTTTCCCCATGTCTGCTCTGTAGCAGAGAGCTCTGGAGACTAGGTCTGTTCTGACTTGGAAACTGAGGCCCTGGGAGCAGACCCATTGTTCTGGCTACTTCACAGCCAAACACCTCTTGCACACAGGGAAGACTGAATAAGCAGTCCCTTTGGCTACCTTTTTTGACTCTAAGGAAGAGACCCTGCAAGGCTGCATCTGGCTGAAAATCACAAGGGGCTGGGAAGTGATACCTGGAAAGTCAGTGAAAGAGGGCCACAGTGCCTAGGCCCCAAACCCCAGGTAGGGCTTCCCAAGTGCCCTGGAACGTCAAGGCACCCTCCTCAGAGCTATTTTCCCCATGTCTGCTCTGTAGCAGAGAGCTCTGGAGACTAGGTCTGTTCTGACTGGGAAACTGAGGCCCTGGGAGCAGAGCCATTGTTCTGGCGTCTTCACAGCCAAACACCTCTTGCACCAGGGAAGATTGAATAAGCAGTCCCTTGGGCTACCTTTTTTTGACTCTAAGGAAGAGACCCTGCAAGGCTGCATCTGGCTGAAAATCACAAGGGGCTGGGAAGTGATACCTGGAAAGTCAGTGAAAGAGGCCACAGTGCCTAGGCTCCAAAGCCCAGGTAAGGCTTCAACAGTGCCCTGGAACCTGAAGGCACCCTCCACAGAGCTATTTCCCCATGTTCTGCTCTGTAGCAGAGAGCTCTGGAGACTAGGTCTGTTCTGACTGGGAAACTGAGGCCCTGGGAGCAGAGCCATTGTTCTGGCGTCTTCACAGCCAAAACACCTCTTGCACCAGGGAAGACTGAATAAGCAGTCCCTTGGGCTACCTTTTTTGACTCTAAGGAAGAGACCCTGCAAGGCTGCATCTGGCTGAAAATCACAAGGGGCTGGGAAGTGATACCTGGAAAGTCAGTGAAAGAGGCCACAGTGCCTAGGCTCCAAAGCCCAGGTAAGGCTTCGACAGTGCCCTGGAACGTGAAGGCACCCTCCACAGCGCTTTTTCCCCATGTCTGCTCTGTAGCAGAGAGCTCTGGAGACTAGGTCTGTTTCTGACTGGGAAACTGAGGCCCTGGGAGCAGAGCCATTGTTCTGGCGTCTTCACAGCCAAACACCTCTTGCACCAGGGAAGACTGAATAAGCAGTCCCTTGGGCTACCTTTTTTGGTCTAAGGAAGAGACCCTGCAAGGCTGCATCTGGCTGAAAATCACAAGGGGCTGGGAAGTGATACCTGGAAAGTCAGTGAAAGAGGCCACAGTGCCTAGGCTCCAAAGCCCAGGTAAGGCTTCGACAAGCCCTGGAACGTCAAGGAACACCTCCTCAGAGCTATTTCCCCATGTCTGCTCTGTAGCAGAGAGCTCTCTGGAGACTAGGTCTGTTCTGACTGGGAAACTGAGGCCCTGGGAGCAGAGCCATTGTTCTGGCGTCTTCACAGCCAAACACCTCTTGCACCAGGGAAGACTGAATAAGCAGTCCCTTGGGCTACCTTTTTTGACTCTAAGGAAGAGACCCTGCAAGGCTGCATCTGGCTGAAAATCACAAGGGGCTGGGAAGTGATACCTGGAAAAGTCAGTGAAAGAGGCCACAGTGCCTAGGCTCCAAAGCCCAGGTAAGGCTTCGACAGTGCCCTGGAACGTGAAGGCACCCTCCACAGCGCTTTTTTCCCCATGTCTGCTCTGTAGCAGAGAGCTCTGGAGACTAGGTCTGTTCTGACTGGGAAACTGAGGCCCTGGGAGCAGAGCCATTGTTCTGGCGTCTTCACAGCCAAACACCTCTTGCACCAGGGAAGACTGAATAAGCAGCAGTCCCTTGGGCTACCTTTTTTTGACTCTAAGGAAGAGACCCTGCAAGGCTGCATCTGGCTGAAAATCACAAGGGGCTGGGAAGTGATACCTGGAAAGTCAGTGAAAGAGGCCACAGTGCCTAGGCTCCAAAGCCCAGGTAAGGCTTCGACAGTGCCCTGGAACGTGAAGGCACCCTCCTCAGAGCTTTTTTCCCCATGTCTGCTCTGTAGCAGAGAGCTCTGGAGACTAGGTCTGTTCTGACTGGGAAACTGAGGCCCTGGGAGCAGAGCCATTGTTCTGGCGTCTTCACAGCCAAACACCTCTTGCACCAGGGAAGACTGAATAAGCAGTCCCTTGGGCTACCTTTTTTGACTCTAAGGAAGAGACCCTGCAAGGCTGCATCTGGCTGAAAATCACAAGGGGCTGGGAAGTGATACCTGGAAAGTCAGTGAAAGAGGCCACAGTGCCTAGGCTCCAAAGCCCAGGTAAGGCTTCGACAGAGCCCTGGAACGTGAAGGCACCCTCCACAGCGCTTTTTCCCCATGTCTGCTCTGTAGCAGAGAGCTCTGGAGACTAGGTCTGTTCTGACTGGGAAACTGAGGCCCTGGGAGCAGAGCCATTGTTCTGGCGTCTTCACAGCCAAACACCTCTTGCACCAGGGAAGACTGAATAAGCAGTCCCTTGGGCTACCTTTTTTGACTCTAAGGAAGAGACCCTGCAAGGCTGCATCTGGCTGAAAATCACAAGGGGCTGGGAAGTGATACCTGGAAAGTCAGTGAAAGAGGCCACAGTGCCTAGGCTCCAAAGCCCAGGTAAGGCTTCGACAGTGCCCTGGAACGTGAAGGCACCCTCCTCAGCGCTTTTTCCCCATGTCTGCTCTGTAGCAGAGAGCTCTGGAGACTAGGTCTGTTCTGACTGGGAAACTGAGGCCCTGGGAGCAGAGCCATTGTTCTGGCGTCTTCACAGCCAAACACCTCTTGCACCAGGGAAGACTGAATAAGCAGTCCCTTGGGCTACCTTTTTTGACTCTAAGGAAGAGACCCTGCAAGGCTGCATCTGGCTGAAAATCACAAGGGGCTGGGAAGTGATACCTGGAAAGTCAGTGAAAGAGGCCACAGTGCCTAGGCTCCAAAGCCCAGGTAAGGCTTCGACAGTGCCCTGGAACGTGAAGGCACCCTCCACAGCGCTTTTTCCCCATGTCTGCTCTGTAGCAGAGAGCTCTGGAGACTAGGTCTGTTCTGACTGGGAAACTGAGGCCCTGGGAGCAGAGCCATTGTTCTGGCGTCTTCACAGCCAAACACCTCTTGCACCAGGGAAGACTGAATAAGCAGTCCCTTGGGCTACCTTTTTTGACTCTAAGGAAGAGACCCTGCAAGGCTGCATCTGGCTGAAAATCACAAGGGGCTGGGAAGTGATACCTGGAAAGTCAGTGAAAGAGGCCACAGTGCCTAGGCCCCAAAGCCCAGGTAAGGCTTCCCCAGTGCCCTGGAACGTGAAGGCACCCCTCCTCAGCGCTATTTCCCCATGTCTGCTCTGTAGCAGAGAGCTCTGGAGACTAGGTCTGTTCTGACTGGGAAACTGAGGCCCTGGGGAGCAGAGCCATTGTTCTGGCGTCTTCACAGCCAAACACCTCTTGCACCAGGGAAGACTGAATAAGCAGTCCCTTGGGCTACCTTTTTTGACTCTAAGGAAGAGACCCTGCAAGGCTGCATCTGGCTGAAAATCACAAGGGGCTGGGAAGTGATACCTGGAAAGTCAGTGAAAGAGGCCACAGTGCCTAGGCCCCAAAGCCCCGGGTAAGGCTTCGACCAAGCCCTGGAGCCTCAAGGAACCCTCCTCCTCAGCTATTATTTCCCCATGTCTGCTCTGTAGCAGAGAGCTCTGGAGACTAGGTCTGTTCTGACTGGGAAACTGAGGCCCCTGGGAGCAGAGCCATTGTTCTGGCGTCTTTCACAGCCAAACACCTCTTGCACCAGGGAAGACTGAATAAGCAGTCCCTTGGGCTACCTTTTTTGACTCTAAGGAAGAGACCCTGCAAGGCTGCATCTGGCTGAAAATCACAAGGGGCTGGGAAGTGATACCTGGAAAGTCAGTGAAAGAGGCCACAGTGCCTAGGCTCCAAAGCCCCCAGGGTAAGGCTTCGACAGTGCCCTGGAACGTGAAGGCACCCTCCACAGCGCTTTTTCCCCATGTCTGCTCTGTAGCAGAGAGCTCTGGAGACTAGGTCTGTTCTGACTGGGAAAAACTGAGGCCCTGGGAGCAGAGCCATTGTTCTGGCGTCTTCACAGCCAAACACCTCTTGCACCAGGGAAGACTGAATAAGCAGTCCCTGGGCTACCTTTTTTGACTCTAAGGAAGAGACCCTGCAAGGCTGCATCTGGCTGAAAATCACAAGGGGCTGGGAAGTGATACCTGGAAAGTCAGTGAAAGAGGCCACAGTGCCTAGGCTCCCAAAGCCCAGGTAAGGCTTCGACAGTGCCCTGGAACGTGAAGGCACCCTCCACAGCGCTTTTTTTCCACATGTCTGCTCTGTAGCAGAGAGCTCTGGAGACTAGGTCTGTTCTGACTGGGAAACTGAGGCCCTGGGAGCAGAGCCATTGTTTCTGGCGTCTTCACAGCCAAACACCTCTTGCACCAGGGAAGACTGAATAAGCAGTCCCTTGGGCTACCTTTTTTGACTCTAAGGAAGAGACCCTGCAAGGCTGCATCTGGCTGAAAATCACAAGGGGCTGGGAAGTGATACCTGGAAAGTCAGTGAAAGAGGCCACAGTGCCTAGGCCCCAGCAGCCCAGGTAGGGCTTCCCAAAGGCAGGGAACGTGAAGGAACCCCTCCTCAGAGCTATTTTTCCCATGTCTGCTCTGTAGCAGAGAGCTCTGGAGACTAGGTCTGTTCTGACTGGGAAACTGAGGCCCTGGGAGCAGAGCCATTGTTTCTGGCGTCTTCACAGCCAAACACCTCTTTGCACCAGGGAAGACTGAATAAGCAGTCCCCTTGGGCTACCTTTTTTGACTCTAAGGAAGAGACCCTGCAAGGCTGCATCTGGCTGAAAATCACAAGGGGCTGGGAAGTGATACCCTGGAAAGTCAGTGAAAGAGGCCACAGTGCCTAGGCTCCAGCACCCAGGTAAGGCTTCGACCCCAAGGCAGGGAGCCTCAAGGAACCCTCCACAGAGCTATTTTCCCCATGTCTGCTCTGTAGCAGAGAGCTCTGGAGACTAGGTCTGTTCTGACTGGGAAACTGAGGCCCTGGGGAGCAGAGCCATTGTTCTGGCGTCTTCACAGCCAAACACCTCTTGCACCAGGGAAGACTGAATAAGCAGTCCCTTGGGCTACCTTTTTTGACTCTAAGGAAAGAGACCCTGCAAGGCTGCATCTGGCTGAAAATCACAAGGGGCTGGGAACAGTGATACCTGGAAAGTCAGTGAAAGAGGCCACAGTGCCTAGGCTCCAAAGCCCAGGTAAGGCTTCCCCAAGGCAGTGGGAGCCTGAAGGAACCCTCCTCAGAGCTATTTTCCCCATGTCTGCTCTGTAGCAGAGAGCTCTGGAGACTAGGTCTGTTCTGACTGGGAAACTGAGGCCCTGGGAGCAGAGCCATTGTTCTGGCGTCTTCACAGCCAAACACACTCTTGCACCAGGGAAGACTGAATCTAAGCAGTCCCTTGGGCTACCTTTTTTGACTCTAAGGAAGAGACCCTGCAAGGCTGCATCTGGCTGAAAATCACAAGGGGCTGGGAAGTGTGATACCTGGAAAGTCAGTGAAAGAGGCCACAGTGCCTAGGCTCCAAAGCCCAGGTAAGGCTTCGACAGTGCCCTGGAACGTGAAGGCACCCTCCACAGCGCTTTTTCCCCATGTCTGCTCTGTAGCAACGAGAGCTCTGGAGACTAGGTCTGTTCTGACTGGGAAACTGAGGCCCCTGGGAGCAGAGCCATTGTTCTGGCGTCTTCACAGCCAAACACCTCTTGCAACCAGGGAAAACTGAATAAGCAGTCCCTTGGGCTACCTTTTTTGACTCTAAGGAAGAGACCCTGCAAGGCTGCATCTGGCTGAAAATCACAAGGGCTGGGTAAGTGATACCTGGAAAGTCAGTGAAAGAGGCCACAGTGCCTAGGCTCCAAAGCCCAGGTAAGGCTTCGACAGTGCCCTGGAACGTCAAGGCACCCAACTCAGAGCTATTTCCCATGTCTGCTCTGTAGCAGAGAGCTCTGGAGACTAGGTCTGTTCTGACTGGGAAACTGAGGCCCTGGGAGCAGAGCCATTGTTTGGCGTCTTCACAGCCAAACACCTCTTGCACCAGGGAAGACTGAATAAGCAGTCCCTTGGGCTACCTTTTTTGACTCTAAGGAAGAGACCCTGCAAGGCTGCATCTGGCTGAAAATCACAAGGGGCTGGGAAGTGATGATACCTGGAAAGTCAGTGAAAGAGGCCACAGTGCCTAGGCTCCAGCAATGCCCAGGTAAGGCTTCGACAGTGCCCTGGAACGTGAAGGCACCCTCCTCAGAGCTTTTTCCCACATGTCTGCTCTGTAGCAGAGAGCTCTGGAGACTAGGTCTGTTCTGACTGGGAAACTGAGGCCCTGGGAGCAGAGCCATTGTTCTGGCGTCTTCACAGCCAAACACCTCTTGCACCAGGGAAGACTGAATAAGCAGTCCCTTGGGCTACCTTTTTTTGACTCTAAGGAAGAGACCCTGCAAGGCTGCATCTGGCTGAAAATCACAAGGGGCTGGGGGACAGTGATACCTGGAAAGTCAGTGAAAGAGGCCACAGTGCCTAGGCTCCAAAGCCCCAGGTAAGGCTTCGACAGTGCCCTGAGAACGTGAAGGCACCCTCCACAGCGCTTTTTTCCCCATGTCTGCTCTGTAGCAGAGAGCTCTGGAGACTAGGTCTGTTCTGACTGGGAAAACTGAGGCCCTGGGAGCAGAGCCATTGTTCTGGCGTCTTCACAGCCAAAACACCACTCTTGCACCAGGGAAGACTGAATAAGCAGTCCCTTGGGCTACCTTTTTTGACTCTAAGGAAGAGACCCTGCAAGGCTGCATCTGGCTGAAAATCACAAGGGGCCTGGGAAGTGATACCTGGAAAGTCAGTGAAAGAGGCCACCGACAGTGCCTAGGGCCCTAAATGCCCGGTAAGGTTCGGGTGCCCCAGGCAGGGAGCCTCAAGGAACCCTCCTCAGAGCTATTTTCCCATGTCTGCTCTGTAGCAGAGAGCTCTGGAGACTAGGTCTGTTCTGACTGGGAAAAACTGAGGCCCTGGGAGCAGAGCCATTGTTCTGGCGTCTCTTCACAGCCAAACACCTCTTGCACCAGGGAAGACTGAATAAAGCAGTCCCTTGGGCTACCTTTTTTTGACTCTAAGGAAGAGACCCTGCAAGGCTGCATCTGGCTGAAAATCACAAGGGGCTGGGAAGTGATACCTGGAAGTGTCAGTGAAAGAGGCCCACAGTGCCTAGGCTCCCAAGCACCAGGTAAGGCTTCGACAAGCCCTGGAACGTGAAGGAACCCTCCTCAGCGCTATTTCCCCATGTCTGCTCTGTAGTAGCAGAGAGCTCTGGAGACTAGGTCTGTTCTGACTGGGAAAACTGAGGCCCTGGGAGCAGAGCCATTGTTCTGGCGTCTTTCACAGCCAAACACCTCTTGCACCAGGGAAGACTGAATAAGCAGTCCCTTGCTTACTACCTTTTTTTGACTCTAAGGAAGAGACCCTGCAAGGCTGCAATCTGGCTGAAAATCACAAGGGGCTGGGAAGTGATACCTGGAAAGTCAGTGAAAGGAGGCCACACAGTGCCTAGGCTCCAAAGCCCAGGTAAGGCTTTCGACAGTGCCCTGGAACTGAAGGCACCCTCCACAGCGCTTATTTCCCACATGTCTGCTCTGTAGCAGAGAGCTCTGGAGACTAGGTCTTGTTCTGACTGGGAAACTGAGGCCCTGGGAGCAGAGCCATTGTTCTAGGCGTCTTCACAGCCAAAACACCTCTTGCACCAGGGAAGACTGAATAAGCAGTCCCCTTGGGCTACTCTTTTTTTTATCTCTAAGGAAGAGACCCTGCAAGGCTGCATCTGGCTGAAAATCACAAGGGGCTGGGAAGTGATGCCCTGGGAGCAGAGCCATTGTTCTGGGGACATTTCACTAGCCAAACACCTTCTTGCACCAGGGAAAGACTGAATAAGCAGTCCCCTTGGGCTACCATTTTTGACTCTAAGAAGAGACCCATGCAAGGGCTGCATCTGGCTGAAAAATCACAAGGGGCTGGGAAGTTGATTAACTGGAAAGGTCAGTGAAAGAGGCAACAGTGCCTAGTGCTCCAAAGCCCCAGGTTAAGTGCTTCTAAACAGTGAGCCCTGGAGAACGTTAAGGCAACCCTCCACATGCGCTTTTTTTCCCCATGTCTGCTCTGTAGCAGAGAGCTCTGGAGAGTAGGTATGTTCTGCGACTGGGAAACTGAGGCCCTGGGAGGGAGAGCCATTGTTCTGGCGTCTTCAAGCCTCCAAACACCTCTTGCAACCAGGAAGACTGAATAAGCAGTCCCTTGGGCTACCTTTTTTGACCTCTTAGGAAGAGACCATGCAAGGCTGCATCTGGCTGCTGAAAATCACAAGGGGCTGGAAGTGTCATACCTAGGAATAGTTCAGTGAAAGGAGATGCCAGCAAGTGCCCCAGGCACCCAAGCAATCCGGGTAGTCCTTCCCCAAAGCAGGAGACCTCAAGGAACCACCTCCAACAGAGCTTTTGCCACATGTATGCTCTGTAGCAGAGAGAGCTCGTGGAGACCTAGGAGCTGTTTCTCTGACTGGCAGAAACTGAGGCCCTGGGAGCAGAGCCATTGTTCTGGCGTGTCTTCACAGCCAAACACCTCTTGCACCAGGAAGAAGACTGAAATAAGGCAGTCCCTCTGGGCTACATTTTTTTGGACTCTAAGGAAGAGAAAACCCTTGCAAGGCTTGCATCTGGCATGAAAATCCACAAGGGAGCTGGGAAGAGATACCTGGAAAGATCAGGTGAAAGAGGCCAACAGGTGCCTAGGCTCCAAAGCCCAGGTAAGGCAATCCCCACAGTGCCCAGGAACGTCAAGGCGAGCCCTCCTCAGCGCGCTTATTTCCCCATGTCTGCTCTGTAGCAGAGAGCTCTGGAGACTAGGTCTGCGTTCTGACTGCGGAAACTGAGGCCCTGGGAGCAGAGGAGCCATTTTTTCTGAGCGTCATCACATGCCAAAAACACCTCTTGCACCAGGGAAGACTGAATAAGCAGTCCCTTGGGCTACCTACCTTTTTTGACTCTAAGGAAGAGACCCTGCAAGGCTGCATCTGGCTGAAAATCACAAGGGGCTGGGAAGTGAGAGTGATACTGGAAAGTCAGTGAAAGAGGCCACGAGTGCCTAGGCTTCCAAAGCCCAGGGTAAGGCTTCCCCAAGGCCCCCTGGAGCCCTCAAGGCACTCCTCCACAGCGCTTTTTCCCATGTCTGCTCTGTAGCAGAGAGCTCTGGAGACTAGGAACTGTTCTGACTGGGAAACTGAGGCCCTGGGATCAGAGCCCATTGTTCTGGCGTCCTTCACAGCCAAAACACCTCTTGCACCAGGGGAAGACTGAATAAGGCAGTCCCATTGGCTACCTTTTTATGACTCTAAGGGAAGAGACCCTGCAAGGCTGCATCTGGCTGAAAAATCACAAGGGCCGTGGGAAGTCCCCCTCTGATACCTGGAAAGTCAGTGAAAGAGGCCACAGTGCCTAGGGCTTCCAAAGCCCATGTAAGGCTTCGAAGGCAGAGTGCCCTGGAACGTGAAGGCACCCCTCCACAGCGCTTTTTCCAACATGTCCTGCTCTGTAGCAGAGAGGAGCTCTTGGAGACTAGGTCTGTTCTGACTGGGAAAACTGAGGCCCTGGGAGCAGAGCCCATTGTTCTGGCGTCCTTCACAGCCAAACACCTCTTAGCACACCAGGGAAGGACACTGAATAAGCAGTCCCTTGGGCTAATATCCTTTTTTGACTCTAAGAGAAGAGACCCCTGCGCAAGGCTGCACTCTGGCTGAAAATCACAAGGGTGTGTGGGAAGGATGATACCTGGAAAGTCAGTGAAAGAGGCCACACAGTGCCTAGGCTCCAGCAACCCAGGGTAGGGCTTCCCCAAGTGCCCTGGAACCTCAAGGCACCCTCCACAGCGCTCTTTTCATCCCCATGTCTGCTCTGTAGCAGAGAGCTCTGGAGACTAGGTCTGTTCTGACTGGGAAACTGAGGCCCTGGGAGCAAGAGCCATTGTTCTGGCGTCTTCACAGAGTCCAAACACCTCTTGCACCAGGGAAGACTGAAATAAGCAGTCCTTGGGCTACCTTTTTTTGACTCTAAGGAAGAGACCCTGCAAGGCTGCATCTGGCTGAAAATCACAAGGGGCTGGGAAGTGATACCTGGAAAAACAAAGTCAGTGAAAGAGGCCACAGTATGCCTAGGCCTCCAAAGCCCAGGTAAGGCTTCGACAGTGCCGCTGGAATCGTGAAGGAACCCTGCCACAGCGCTTTTTCCCCATGTCTGCTCTGTAGCAGAGAGCTCTGGAGACTAGGTCTGTTCTCTGACTGGGAAACTGAGGCCCTGGGAGCAGAGCCATTGTTCTGGCGTCTTCACAGCCAAACACCTCTTGCACCAGGGAAGACTGAATAAGCAGTCCCTTGGGCTACCTTTTTTTTGACTCTAAGGAAGAGACCCTGCAAGGCTGCATCTGGCACTGAAAATCACAAGGGGCTGGGAAGTGATACCTGGAAAGTCAGTGAAAGAGGCCACAGTGCCTAGGCCCAAGCACCCGGGTTACAGGAGGCTTTCCCAAAGTGCAGGGAGCCTCAAGGAACCCCTCCTCAGAGCTATTTCCCCATGTCTGCTGCTCTGTAGCAGAGAGCTCTGGAGACTAGGTCCTGTTCTGACTGGGAAAACTGAGGGCCTGGGAGCAGAGCCATTGTTCTGGCGTCTTCACAGCCAAACAACTCTTTGCACCAGGGAAGACTGAATAAGCAGTCCCTTGGGCTAAGATTTACCTTTTTGACTCTAAGGAAGAGACCCTGCAAGGCTGCATCTGGCTGAAAATCACAAGGGGCTGGGAAGTGATACCTGGAAAGTCAGTGAAAGAGGCCACAGTGCCTAGGCTCACAAAGCCCAGGTAAGGCTTCCGAACAGTGCCCCTGGAACGTGAAAGGAACCGAGCTCCACAACGCTTTTTTTTGCAACCCCATGTCTGCTCTGTAGCAGAGAGCTCTGGAGACTAGGTCTGTTCTGACTGGGAAACTGAGGCCTTGGGGAGCAGAGCCATTGTTCTGCGGCGTCTTCACAAGCTCACCTGCAACACCTCTTGCACAAAGGCGGGAAGACTGAATAAGCAGTCCCTTGGGCTAACCCTTTTTGACTCTAAGGAAGAGAGACCCTGCAAGGCTCGTGTTAGCATCCTGGCTGAAAATCACAAGGGGCTGGGAAGTGATACCTGGAAAGTCAGTGAAAGAGGCCACAGTGCCTAGGGCTCCAAAGCCCAAGTAAGGCTTCTATGCAGTGCCTCGAACCTCAAGTGCCGAGGGATACTGGATACGTGAAGATAGTCCCTACTTGTAGCCCACAGCCCTTTTTCCCCAGGTCAGTTCTGCTCTGGGGACTAGAGAAGAGCCCTGGAAAGAGAGGACTAGGCAGTTCTGTCTGGGAAACTTGGGCCCTGTTCTGAGCCATCTTCTTCCAACGGAAACCAACCTCTTGCACAGAGGAAAGACTGAATAAGCAGTTGCCCTTGGGCTACCTTTTTGACTCAAGGAAGAGAGGGACTGCAAGGCTGCATCTGGCTGAAAATCCCACAAGGGGCTGGGAAGTGAATACCTGGAGTGTCAGTTGAAAAAAGGCCACCTTGGCCTAGGCACCCCACAGCCGGGTAAGGCTTCCCCAAGGCAGGCAGCCTCAAGGAACCCTCCTCAGAGCTATTTCCCCATGTCTGCTCTGTAGAAGAGATCTCGGGAGACTAGGTCTGACTCTGACTGTGAACTGAGGCCCTGGAAGCAGAAGCATTGCTCTGGCGTCCTTCACAGCCAAACACCCTCTTGACACAGGGAAGACTGAATAATCAGTCCCTTGGGCTACCTTTACCAGACTCTAGGAAAGAAGACCCAACAAGGCTGCATTTGTGGCTGCTCACAAGCGGGGTGGAACTGATACCTCTGGAAAGTTCAGTGAAAGTCTGTGTCTGGTAGAGGAAACTGATAGCCCTGGAATTGCGACAGGCCCTGAAAGAGCTGAACAGTCACCCCATGTCTGCTCTGTAGCAGAGAGCTCTGGAGACTAGGTCTGTTCTGACTGGGAAACTGAGGCCCTGGGAGCAGCAGAGCCATTGTTCTGGCGTCGTCTTCACAGCCAAACACCTCTTGCACCAGGGAAGACTGAATAAGCAGTCCCTTGGGCTACCTTTTTTGACTCTAGGTAAGAAGAGACCCCTGCAAGGCTGCATCTGGCTGAAAATCACAAGGGGCTGGGGAAGTGATACCTGGAAAAGTCAGTGAAAGAGGCCACAGTGCCTAGGCTCCAAAGCCCAGGGTAAGGCTTTCGACAGTGGCTGGGAACGTGAAGGAACCCTCCACAGAGCTATTTTTTCCCCATGTCTGCTCTGTAGCAGAGAGCTCTGGAGACTAGGTCTGTTCTGACTGGGAAACTGAGGCCCTGGGAGCAGAGCCATTGTTCTGGCGTCTTCACAGCCAAACACCTCTTGCACCAGGGAAGACTGAATAAGCAGTCCCTTGGGCTACCCTTTTTTGACTCTAAGGAAGAGACCCTGCAAGGCTGCATCTGGCTGAAAATCACAAGGGGCTGGGAAGTGATACCTGGAAAGTCAGTGAAAGAGGCCACAGTGCCTAGGCTCCAAAGCCCAGGTAAGGCTTCGACAGTGCCCTGGAATGTGAAGGCACCCCTCCACAGCGCTTTTTTTCCCCATGTCTGCTCTGTAGCAGAGAGCTCTGGGAGACTAGGTCTGTTCTGACTGGGAAAACTGAGGCCCTGGGAGCAGAGCCATTGTTCTGGCGTCTTCACAGCCAAACACCTCTTGCACCAGGGAAGACTGAATAAGCAGTCCCTTGGGCTACCTTTTTTGACTCTAAGGAAGAGACCCTGCAAGGCTGCATCTGGCTGAAAATCACAAGGGGCTGGGAAGTGATACCTGGAAAGTCAGTGAAAGAGGCCACAGTGCCTAGGCTCCAAAGCCCAGGTAAGGCTTCGACAGTGCCCTGGGAACGTGAAGGGCACCCTCCTCAGCGCTTTTTTCCCCATGTCTGCTCTGTAGCAGAGAGCTCTGGAGACTAGGTCTGTTCTGACTGGGAAACTGAGGCCCTGGGAGCAGAGCCATTGTTCTGGCGTCTTCACAGCCAAACACCTCTTGCACCAGGGAAGACTGAATAAGCAGTCCCTTGGGCTACCTACCTTTTTTGACTCTAAGGAAGAGACCCTGCAAGGCTGCATCTGGCTGAAAATCACAAGGGGGGCTGGGAAGTGATACCTGGAAAGTCAGTGAAAGAGGCCACAGTGCCTAGGCTCCAGCACCCGGGTAGGGCTTCCCCAAGGCAGCCCTGGAGCCTCAAGGAACCCTCCTCAGCGCTTTTTTTCCCCATGTCTGCTCTGTAGCAGAGAGCTCTGGAGACTAGGTCTGTTCTGACTGGGAAACTGAGGCCCTGGGAGCAGAGCCCATTGTTCTGGCGTCTTCACAGCCAAACACCTCTTGCACCAGGGAAGACTGAATAAGCAGTCCCTTGGGCTACCTTTTTTGACTCTAAGGAAGAGACCCTGCAAGGCTGCATCTGGCTGAAAAATCACAAAGGGGGGCTGGGAAGTGATACCTGGAAAAAGTCAGTGAAAGAGGCCACAGTGCCTAGGCTCCAAAAAGCCCAGGTAAGGCTTCGACAGTGCCCTGGAACGTGAAGGCACCCTCCCACAGCGCTTTTTCCCCATGTCTGCTCTGTAGCAGAGAGCTCTGGAGACTAGGTCTGTTCTGACTGGGAAAACTGAGGGCCCTGGGAGCAGAGCCATTGTTCTGGCGTCTTCACAGCCAAACACCTCTTGCACCAGGGAAGACTGAATAAGCAGTCCCTTGGGCTACCTTTTTTGACTCTAAGGAAGAGACCCTGCAAGGCTGCATCTGGCTGAAAATCACAAGGGGCTGGGAAGTGATACCTGGAAAGTCAGTGAAAAGAGGCCACAGTGCCTAGGCTCCAAAGCCCAGGTAAGGCTTCGACAGTGCCCTGGAACGTGTGAAGGCACCCCCTCCACAGCGCTATTTTTCCCCATGTCTGCTCTGTAGCAGAGAGCTCTGGAGACTAGGTCTGTTCTGACTGGGAAACTGAGGCCCTGGGAGCAGAGCCATTGTTCTGGCGTCTTCACACAGCCAAACACCTCTTGCACCAGGGAAGACTGAATAAGCAGTCCCTTGGGCTACCTTTTTTGACTCTAAGGAAGAGACCCTGCAAGGCTGCATCTGGCTGAAAATCACAAGGGGGCTGGGAAGTGATACCTGGAAAGTCAGTGAAAGAGGCCACAGTGCCTAGGCTCCAAAGCCCCGGGTAAGGCTTCGACAGTGCCCTGGAACGTGAAGGCACCCTCCACAGCGCTATTTCCCCCATGTCTGCTCTGTAGCAGAGAGCTCTGGAGACTAGGTCTGTTCTGACTGGGAAACTGAGGCCCTGGGAGCAGACTGAGGCTGGCGTCTGGGCCAGCACAGAGCCATTACCTTTTTTGACTCTAAGGAAGAGACTTGCAAGGCTGCAGCCAAAAATCACAAGGGGCTGGGAGTGAGATACCTGGAAAGTCAGTGAAAGAGGTCCCTTGCCTAGGCTCCAAAGCCCAGGTAAGGCTTCGACAGTCTAAGGAAGAGACCCTGCAAGGCTGCATCTGTCTGCTCTGTAGCAAATCACTGGAAGGGGCTAGGTCTGTTCTGACTGGGAGTAAACTGACCTGGGAAAGTCATTGTTCTGGCGTCTTCACAGCCAAACACCTCTTGCACAGGGAAGACTGAATAAGCAGTCCCTTGGGCTACCTTTTTTGACTCTAAGGAAGAGACCTGCAAGGCTGCATCTGGCTGAAAATCACAAGGGCTGGGAAGTGATACCTGGAAAGTCAGTGAAAGACAGGCCTAGGCCCCAAAGCCCAGGTAAGGCTTCCCCAGTGCCCTGGAAACGTGAAGGCACCCTCCACAGCGAGCTATTTCCCCATGTCTGCTCTGTAGCAGAGAGCTCTGGAGACTAGGTCTGTTCTGACTGGGAAACTGAGGCCCTGGGAGCAGAGCCATTGTTCTGGCGTCTTCACACAGCCAAACACCTCTTGCACCAGGGAAGACTGAATAAGCAGTCCCTTGGGCTACCTTTTTTTTTGACTCTAAGGAAGAGACCCTGCAAGGCTGCATCTGGCTGAAAATCACAAGGGGCTGGGAAGTGATACCTGGAAAGTCAGTGAAAGAGGCCACAGTGCCTAGGCTCCAAAGCCCAGGTAAGGCTTCGACAGTGCCCTGGAACGTGAAGGAACCCTCCACAGCGCTTTTTCCCCATGTCTGCTCTGTAGCAGAGAGCTCTGGAGACTAGGTCTGTTCTGACTGGGAAACTGAGGCCCTGGGAGCAGAGCCATTGTTCTGGCGTCTTCACAGCCAAACACCTCTTGCACCAGGGAAGACTGAATAAGCAGTCCCTTGGGCTACCTTTTTTGACTCTAAGGAAGAGACCCCCTGCAAGGCTGCATCTGGCTGAAAATCACAAGGGGCTGGGAAGTGATACCTGGAAAGTCAGTGAAAGAGGCCACATGCCTAGGCCCCAGCAGCCCGGGTAAGGCTTCCCCAAGGCAGGGAACCTCAAGGAACCCTCCACAGAGCTTTTTCCCCATGTCTGCTCTGTAGCAGAGAGCTCTGGAGACTAGGTCTGTTCTGACTGGGAAACTGAGGCCCTGGGAGCAGAGCCATTGTTCTGGCGTCTTCACAGCCAAACACCTCTTGCACCAGGGAAGACTGAATAAAGCAGTCCCTTGGGCTACCTTTTTTGACTCTAAGGAAGAGACCCTGCAAGGCTGCATCTGGCTGAAAATCACAAGGGGGGCTGGGAAGTGATACCTGGAAAGTCAGTGAAAGAGGCCACAGTGCCTAGGCTCCAAAAGCCCAGGTAAGGGCTTCGACAGTGCCCTGGGAACGTGAAGGCACCCTCCACAGCTATTTTTCCCCATGTCTGCTCTGTAGCAGAGAGCTCTGGAGACTAGGTCTGTTCTGACTGGGAAACTGAGGCCCTGGGAGCAGAGCCATTGTTCTGGCGTCTTCACAGCCAAAACACCTCTTGCACCAGGGAAGACTGAATAAGCAGTCCCTTGGGCTACCTTTTTTGACTCTAAGGAAGAGACCCTGCAAGGCTGCATCTGGCTGAAAATCACAAGGGGCTGGGAAGTGTGATACCTGGAAAGTCAGTGAAAGAGGCCACAGTGCCTAGGCTCCAAAGCCCAGGTAAGGCTTCCCCAAGGCCCAGGGAAACGTGAAGGCACCCCTCCTCAGCGCTATTTTCCCCATGTCTGCTCTCTGTAGCAGAGAGCTCTGGAGACTAGGTCTGTTCTGACTGGGAAACTGAGGCCCTGGGAGCAGAGCCATTGTTCTGGCGTCTTTCACAGCCAAACACCTCTTGCACCAGGGAAGACTGAATAAGCAGTCCCTTGGGCTACCTTTTTTGACTCTAAGGAAGAGACCCTGCAAGGCTGCATCTGGCTGAAAATCACAAGGGGCTGGGAAGTGATACCTGGAAAGTCAGTGAAAGAGGCCACAGTGCCTAGGCTCCAAAGACCCGGGTAAGGCTTCCCCAGGCAAGGCAGGGAAACTCTCAAGGCAACCCTCCTCAGAGCTATTTTCCCCATGTCTGCTCTGTAGCAGAGAGCTCTGGAGACTAGGTCTGTTCTGACTGGGAAACTGAGGCCCTGGGAGCAGAGCCATTGTTCTGGCGTCTTCACAGCCAAAACACCATCTTGCACCAGGGAAGACTGAAATAAGCAGTCCCTTGGGCTACCTTTTTTGACTCTAAGGAAAGAGACCCTGCAAGGCTGCATCTGGCACTGGCTGAAAATCACAAGGGGCTGGGAAGTGATACCTGGAAAGTCAGTGAAAGAGGCCACAGTGCCTAGGCTCCAAAGCCCAGGTAAGGGCTTCGACAGAGTGCAGGGAACGTGAAGGCACCCTCCTCAGAGCTATTTTCCCCCCATGTCTGCTCTGTAGCAGAGAGCTCTGGAGACTAGGTCTGTTCTGACTGGGAAACTGAGGCCCTGGGAGCAGAGCCATTGTTTCTGGCGTCTTCACAGCCAAACACCTCTTGCACCAGGGAAAGACTGAATAAGCAGTCCCTTGGGCTACCTTTTTTTGACTCTAAGGAAGAGACCCTGCAAGGCTGCATCTGGCTGAAAATCACAAGGGGCTGGGAAGTGATACCTGGAAAGTCAGTGAAAGAGGCCACAGTGCCTAGGCTCCAAAGCCCAGGTAAGGCTTCGACAGTGCCCTGGAACCTGAAGGCAAGGCCTCCACAGCGCTTTTTCCCCATGTCTGCTCTGTAGCAGAGAGCTCTGGAGACTAGGTCTGTTCTGACTGGGAAACTGAGGCCCTGGGAGCAGAGCCATTGTTCTGGCGTCTTCACAGCCAAACACCTCTTGCACCAGGGAAAGACTGAATAAGCAGTCCCTTGGGCTACCTTTTTTTGACTCTAAGGAAGAGACCCTGCAAGGCTGCATCTGGCTGAAAATCACAAGGGGCTGGGAAAGTGATACCTGGAAAGTCAGTGAAAGAGGCCACAGTGCCTAGGCTCCCAAGCCCCCGGTAGGGCTTCCCCAAGTGCCCTGGAAGGAAGGCACCCTCCTCAGAGCTATTTTGCCCATGTCTGCTCTCTGTAGCAGAGAGCTCTGGAGACTAGGTCTGTTTCTGACTGGGAAACTGAGGCCCTGGGAGCAGAAGAGCCATTTGTTCTGGCGTCTTCACAGCCAAAACACCTCTTGCACCAGGGAAGACTGAATAAGCAGTCCCTTGGGCTACCTTTTTTTTGACTCTAAGGAAGAGACCCTGCAAGGCTGCATCTGGCTGAAAATCACAAGGGGCTGGGAAGTGATACCTGGAAAGTCAGTGAAAAAGAGGCCACAGTGCTAGTAGGCTCCAAAGCCCAGGTAAGGCTTCGACAGTGCCCTGGAACGTGAAGGCACCCCTCACACAGCGCTTTTTTCCCCATGTCTGCTCTGTAGCAGAGAGCTCTGGAGACTAGGTCTGTTCTGACTGGGAAACTGAGGCCCTGGGAGCAGAGCCATTGTTCTGGCGTCTTCACAGCCAAACACCTCTTGCACCAGGGAAGACTGAATAAGCAGTCCCTTGGGCTACCTTTTTTTGACTCTAAGGAAGAGAGACCTGCAAGGCTGCATCTGGCTGAAAATCACAAGGGGGGCTGGGAAGTGATACCTGGAAAAGTCAGTGAAAGAAGGCCACAGTGCCTAGGCTCCAAAGCCCAGGTAAGGCTTCCCCAGTGCAGGGAGCCTCAAGGAACCCTCCTCAGAGCTATTTCCCCATGTCTGCTCTGTAGCAGAGAGCTCTGGAGACTAGGTCTGTTCTGACTGGGAAACTGAGGCCCTGGGAAGCAGAGCCATTGTTCTGGCGTCTTCACAGCCAAACACCTCTTGCACCAGGGAAGACTGAATAAGCAGTCCCTTGGGCTACCTTTTTTTGACTCTAAGGAAGAGAGACCCTGCAAGGCTGCATCTGGCTGAAAATCACAAGGGGCTGGGAAGTGATACCTGGAAAGTCAGTGAAAGAGGCCACAGTGCCTAGGCTCCCACGCGAGCACCCGAGGTAAGGGCTTCGACACACGCCCCAAGGAAGCCTGAAGGCACCCTCCTCAGAGCTTTTTCCCCATGTCTGCTCTGTAGCAGAGAGCTCTGGAGACTAGGTCTGTTCTGACTGGGAAACTGAGGCCCTGGGAGCAGAGCCATTGTTCTGGCGTCTTCACAGCCAAACACCTCTTGCACCAGGGAAGACTGAATAAGCAGTCCCTTGGGCTACCTTTTTTGACTCTAAGGAAGACCCTGCAAGGCTGCATCTGGCTGAAAAATCACAAGGGGGCTGGGAAGTGATACCTGGAAAGTCAGTGAAAGATGGCCACAGTGCCTAGGCTCCAAAGCCCAGGTTAAGGCTTCCCCAGTGCCCTGGAAGCCTGAAGGCACCCTCCACAGCGCTTTTTCCCCATGTTGCTCTGTAGCAGAGAGCTCTGGAGACTAGGTCTGTTCTGACTGGGAAAACTGAGGCCCTGGGAGCAGAGCCATTGTTCTGGCGTCTTCACAGCCAAAACACCTCTTGCACCAGGGAAGACTGAATAAGCAGTCCCTTGGGCTACCTTTTTTGACTCTAAGGAAGAGACCCTGCAAGGCTGCATCTGGCTGAAAATCACAAGGGGCTGGGAAGTGTGATACCTGGAAAGTCAGTGAAAGAGGCCACAGTGCCTAGGACCCAGCACCCAGGTAAGGGCTTCCCAGGGCAGGGAGCCTCAAGGCACCCTCCTCAGAGCTATTTTCCCCATGTCTGCTCTGTAGCAGAGAGCTCTGGAGACTAGGTCTGTTCTGACTGGGAAACTGAGGCCCTGGGGAGCAGAGCCATTGTTCTGGCGTCTTCACAGCCAAACACCACTCTTGCACCAGGGAAGACTGAATAAGCAGTCCTTGGGCTACCTTTTTTTGACTCTAAGGAAGAGACCCTGCAAGGCTGCATCTGGCTGAAAATCACAAGGGGCTGGGAAGTGATACTGGAAAGTCAGTGAAAAGAGGCCACAGTGCCTAGGCCCCAGCACCCGGGTAGGGCTTCCGACAGTGCCAGGGGCCGTCAGGGAACCCTCCACAGCGCTTTTTCCCCCATGTCTGCTCTGTAGCAGAGGAGCTCTGGAGACTAGGTCTGTTCTGACTGGGAAACTGAGGCCCTGGGAGCAGAGCCATTGTTCTGGCGTCTTCACAGCCAAACACCTCTTGCACCAGGGAAGACTGAATAAGCCCAGTCCCTTGGGCTACCTTTTTTGACTCTAAGGAAGAGACCTGCAAGGCTGCATCTGGCTGAAAATCACAAGGGGCTGGGAATTAGTGATACCTGGAAAGTCAGTGAAAGAGGCCACAGTGCCTTAGGCTCCAAAGCCGGCAGGTAAGGCTTCGTCAGTGCCCTGGAACGTGAAGGAAACCCCTCCACAGAGCTAATTTCCCTATTCCTTGCTCTGTAGCAGAGAGCTCTGGAGACTAGGTCTGTTCTGACTGGGAAAACTGAGGCCCTGAGAGCAGAGCCATTGTT